>JAYKAV010002903.1:193586-232016 GCA_035582835.1 Phoebastria nigripes | reverse complement strand
AGAGAAAGGCAAAAAGAGAAAGGCAAAAAGAGAAAGGCAAAAAGAGAAAGGCAAAAAGAGAAAGGCAAAAAGAAGTGTTAGCTGAGAAGGAAGGGAATGAAAAATTAGGGATCGCGCACTTCTACATATCAGCTCAACAGGCACAAGTGAAGGAGAACAAAAAACCGCAGGCAAACTTTTGCAATGAACCAGCACTATCCCACCCAACAGGGTTGGAGATACTAGTGAAACCTATGCAAGCACATGCCAAATACTACTGAGAGGCAAATTTTTCCTCAATTGGCATTGTAATCTAAAATGTAAAAGGAATAATTTAAAAGAATAAAATCCATTTAATTGAATTAAATTAAAACCTTTTTATGAGACAAGGAGTGCCAACAAGAAAGCTGCAGTTGGAGGCAGGAATTCCAGAAGAAAGACACCAAGCTCTATACAGCAAGACTCCAGGCCTACTTACAAATAAATCTGGTTTTCATGCACGTGAAGTACACAGGGACATTTAAAAAGGTAACACATGCACCCTGTCTGGAAGTGCCACTGCACGCAAAGATACTAGTCCATGTCCTTATTAATTCAAAAGCTGTTTTAAGAGATCTTCTGAAGTCACCATATACCACAGACAGCACCAACACAGCAGAAGGGACCTCTACAATTGCTGTTACTATGGTAGTTTTTGGCTAGGTACACACATTAAAAGTGGATGAAGGAGAAATCTGTTCTTTCCATTAAATCCTAAACATAGGAATCAATCCAGTCAGTTCAAGTGATACCATTAAATAATCAACACAAGGAAATATTACAGAGCTTGAACCTTTCTATAAATGTTCTTCTAACTAGATGATCTAGTGGCCCCCACACACATTCAGACAGGCCAATAAACTTAGTGAAACAAGGAAAAAAGACCGAATTTAGGAGCCAAAAAAATCATGGAGGAAAGGTACAAGCCAAACCACTCCATATATACAGCTSAGAGGTTTTTCATTATTATTATTACTAACAGTTAGTAATATAGAAACTCTTGTAATACATATATATTGAACCATTCAGTTACACATGCACACTTCCCTTTGGAAGCAAAGATCTAAGAAGTATTGGCCACCCCGATCACATGCATCTGCTACTTACAAAATTAAACGCAGACCTTTCCTTTTGTAATCTGTATGTATATCTAAACATCAGCATGCTGCACTGGACGTTATTTAAGGTTTTTTTCTGTATGACACTAGTCTCACTCACTATGGAGCTGTCATAACATTGGCATAGTATCTTTATTATGCCTTTATGTTAAAGAGGCCTTAAAAATTACTACAATTACCCTCTCTAAAATAATGCAGCACATCGGTCAAGCTGTATACCTTTCTCTAAATCACTTTGATCTAGAAAACCAAGAAGTAAGGTCACAGAATGCAACAGAAGAGTATTAAGCAAATATTAAGCAAACCTGGGGGGATTAGGATGCCTAATGACTGTCACAATGAGGAGAAGGATCAAGTTTGGATGGAAGATGGAGAATTTTAAAGACATTCTAATAGAAAGAAGACATTGATGAATTGGGGAGGGTATGAATGGAGAAGAAAAAGTGGTGGCCACCAGACTCCAACACACGCAGCTCTAAGCAAAATATAAGTGGAGCTAGACAACTGCTACGGGAGCCAAGAGAGTGGCAAATAAAAAGAACACATCCGAACTCTGAAAATTAAGAGTTCCTGCCTGCTTTTTTTGACAGCTGGTGAAACCCAGGGCCAAAATTGCATCTATCATTTCTGCTGCAGATTTGCTGGGTGTCAGTGCCCTTCTCAGTAGTGCTGTAGCATCTGCAAAGAAGGAGAGAGACTGCTGCAGAGAGCTAACCTGCATCCCAACCTGTGCGAGGGGAGAAATTACCCGAGACAGCTGAGCTGCCCACGGAGGAGCCTTGGACCCTCCTGCTCCTTCCTCGCCTGATGCTGTGCACCAACTCTCATCCTCCTCAGACCCTTCGCTGAGCCAATGCACCTCGCTAACCCGAAAGAAAACAACTGTGTTCATTCTTCGCTGGGTTAGCAAATTAAATCAGCTCTCAGCAGGCTGGCAAACCTAAGGCCGGGGTGAGCTAAGCCCAGCCAGCTGCTGGCAGGCCACTAGACTGACTCAAGCCATCTCGCCTAACTCCACCTAAAATACCTTGAAGGCACAAAAAGCTACACCTGCCATTAGATAGATTAGTAAGTGTGTTTTTGTCCTAATCATATGTTAACAATCCTTTTACACAGATACTACATGCTTAGATGAAAATTTTAAGTTCTGTATATACTTAATGCAGTAGCTGGACAAAGGCCACAATGTGGTTCAGCATAAAGCCATTTTAGTTCTCCATGTCCAAAAACAGGCACATTTTATAGCATTGGAGAGGTTCAGGCCAATTAAAGTTTCCACATATTTTTCTTTGGCAGGATGAACGAACAATCAAACTGACTTAGTCTAAAGAGAGCTAGGAGTATAAACAGCACTTATTGGGGGGGGGGGGGGGGGGGAAAGAGAGAGATGGGAATAAAGGGTTACAAAAGTTACAAAATACTGAGGAAAAGAAGCAATAAGCCACTGTTAGAAATGTGAGCGGAGCTCATGTTGGAATAGATGCTAATCTGATCTGTTAACTACTCTGCTCTTCTAGATCAGGCAATGAGGTTTGGACATTTGATGCAAGAGGTTCCCGACGCCTAAAGACTCCTGTTATTGGGGGAGAATGGTACCAGGTATCTAGTCCTTTTCCACTTCTTTTGTTTTGCTTAAACACATTTTCACAACACGAAACAGAAGGCAGCACACTGTTCACTATACTCCTTTTAAAGGTGGGGAAGCCTGTGGCACAGTGGGATGATGTGACTGGCCTGTAAAGTCACCAAGCAGACCAGCTGCAGAGCTAAAGCTGCAGTCAAGGCCTCTCAGATGCTGGCCCAACACTGTCTCCCAGATCATATGGCAATAAAACATTTGAAAGAGATTAAAGTAATCAATATAATACCAGATGAGATGACTCAAACTGACTCAATGGCTTATAAACCATCAGTAGGAACTAGGAAGGCACCAGAGGACTAGAAAGGAACAAATTCAATCCAGATCTTCCAAAGGATAATGAATGTGAAGCAGCAAGGAGAAAGAGGGGCAATCCAGGCAAACTGCTCACACATGCTTTTAACTCTCAGCTTCTTGTAAAAATTTTGGAAGGCCTCAGCTGTGGAGAGGACTACAGTGAATACTGCTAACTAACACTCCTGTCAAGTACTCATCTTCAGTTCTAAGCATCTTTGTATTTGCAGAAAAACATAAAACTTGACAAATTGGAGTAAGTTTAAGGAATCATAATAACTAAGTTATAGACAGGATAATATGCACAGGTCACACGCGGAGAGCTCAGAGAGAGCAGCTGTGGCAAATCTAACCGTGAGGGTGAAGATGCCACCTCTCTCCAAGGCCCAGTCCACCCCTGCACCAGACATTAATGCTCCAAAGCAGAGGGAGCAGGACGTGTCTGCACCTCAGCCACCCCACTGCAGAGGCCACTTTATCAGCCAAGCCCACTTCTCATATGATGTGCTGATCCTTCATATTTCCTTTTCCCTCCCCTTGAGTAACAGCAAAGTAGGCATAAATGTATGGCCCCGCCAGAAGCACGTAACAGACCTGTACGCCTCCAGTAAGGGAAAATTCTATACCTGCAGCACAAATTGTTAATGAAGCTGCATTTTCATTAATATACCAGAATTACCATAAACATGAAATAAGAGAGCAAGTTTCTTGAACCCACATTAAAAAACAAACAAACAAACAAAAAAACCAAAAAAACCAAAACAACAAGAAAAAAAACCAAGGCAAGAGGACCGGGAAGACTGAAACTGAATTCAGTATGAAATGATAGGGAGCAGACAGAGGGCCAATACAGCTCAGGTTCTTTGTGAAACGTTATCCCAGTTAATTTCCGCAAGTCCATGGCAGACTTATACAAAGCAAATACATCGATTACAAAAAATTTAAGTTATTCATCTAAATAACACTAATACGATTTCTTTGCTAAAAACCAAAATTTTGAAAGTTACAATGAATCAATGCAAAAGAGAGAAACCATCCCCAGCACTTGCTCAGCCCAGAGAGCTCGTGTGCCCCAGGCACCAGTGGTGAGTCGACCTGTGAGGTAGCAGACATAATGCACATGGCTAGCCATCGCAGCAATAAATGGCAAATTTTCAAGTCATGCTAAATGAAGTGACTGGATCAGCCCCGTTCCAGGCAAACAACAATAACCAAATTTGCTTCTTGAGGAGCAGCCACCATGTACTACGTGGGACAGCTGTGTGGGAATACCTAGAGGAGACAGATCGTGCTGCTTTTGGCTGGGATAGAGTTAATTTTCTTCATAGTAGYTAGKATGGGGCTATGTTTTGGATTTGTGCTGRAAACAGGATTGATAACACAGAGATGTTTTCATTACTGCTGAGCAGTGCTTACACAGAGCCAAGGCCTTTTCTGCTTCTCACCCCACCCCACCAGCGAGGAGGCTGGGGGGGCACAAGAAGCTGGGAGGGGACACAGCCGGGACAGCTGACCCCAACTGACCAAAGGGATCTTCCATACCATATGACGTCATGCTCAGYATATAAAGCTGGGGGAAGAAGGAGGAAGGGGGGGACGTTGGGAGTGATGGCRTTTGTCTTCCCAAGTAACCGTTACGCGTGATGGAGCCCTGCTTTCCTGGAGATGGCTGAACACCTGCCTGCCGATGGGAAGGAGTGAATGAATTCCTTGTTTTGCTTTGCTTGCGTGCACGGCCTTTGCTTTGCCTATTAAACTGTCTTTATCTCAACCCACGAGTTTTCTCACTTTTACTCTTCCAATTCTCTCCCCCATCTCACCRAGGGGGAGTGCGTGAGCGGCTGTGTGGTGCTTAGTTGCTGGCTGGGGTTAAACCATGACACAGATTTATACTTTTCACAAATACAAAACAAATACATTCTGTAGGAAGGAGAAGTCCGCAGCAGAAAAGGGGGGATTTTTTTGAAAGCTTTGACGTCACCATCACCTTATGAGTCTTTGGCAGTTTCTCATGGGAGAATATCGAAGATTTCTTGGAACATCTTCTCTTTAAAGTCTGATTTTCTTAAGGAACTACCAAAACCCACAAACAGCTGCCTCACTAACACAACGTTCRTGCTTCATGTTATTCCGCGCAGAACCTCATACACCCTTGAAATTACACAAAGGTCCTTACAAAGAAAAACATATGTTAGAAATCTGACATAAATCCAGAAATTTTTCATTAGGCTAATGGACCAGTGTTTTTGTGGAAGCAAAGAAATGTGACACCAAAAGCTCTTAATAGAAAAATAGCTCAAGCTTGAAGGGCAGTAGTACAGACACAGGTGCTGGGTGTTTGCTTCTCTGCTTGCACCCAGCAGACTAAGCTTGGTTGCTCAGCCTCTAATGGAAACATTGCAAGAGAAGGTGGTTTCTGCATTCCTGTTCAGACTCCTGTGTGCCCTTTCTGCTCACATCCACAATATTCAGATAGARAAGGAAGTATTATAAAAAGCCAATTCTTCTGTACCATTGGGCTATCTTCTGGGATTGAAAAAAGAAGGAAATGTTGTAAATGATGGTTGCTCCATGAAGTCAGAAGTACCGAGGCTCTAGGTGAGGTATGGTCAAGAAGAACAGCATTAGAGGCTCACGTCTAGTCCCCTGTACAGTCAGTGGAGAACAGGATGGAGGGGGAGCTCCTTCACTGGGCTTAATTTCTAAACACAGATTTATTTTTTCTTTTTTCTGTCCCTAAAGACACAGAAAATTAACCTCTTAAAAGCTGCCTGCCCAAGAAAACACCGCCACAGCTGTCTACTTTTTTGCAAGTCTCAGAACTGGATACTTYAGCATTCTGCAGACTTCCTAAAATTTGCAGCAATAAGAAATGCCCTCAGTTAAAGCAGAGTATCCATAATAGAATAAAATTCATCACCTGCCATTAAAATAAAGATAGCCCACAAAGTTGCCCATCTTGGTCAGACTCTGAAAACCTCTAAATCACACTGTCTTATCTCTTGACCCAGTTTCTATGGTATGGTGGTGTAGATGGACAGACTAAGTACTCRGATTTGTAGAGCAATACAGTACGCTTAGTTGTTAACACCAAACTAGCTAGAACATGAAACCAATGTCAAATTTAGGGACCTAAGCAATAAGTAACACAAAGCTTTACAAAATCAAACTATTCAGTATGCTGATAATGTAGCCTGAAATCCAAAATAATGAACATTTATGTACATASAGGAGAAAAAAAATCATCTCTTGCAAGCCTTGTACAGCATTCAGAGTGCCTGCATTCATTACTGCTTCTACCTTTAGGGCCATTCAGCTTCTAACTGGAGCTCATTTATCTTCATTGCATTCAGGTCCTAAAGCTGTTTGCAATTTTGTGGCGCTAGCAGCTGTCCCAGATTCCAAGTCTTCTGCCAGATGTCAGCAAAGAGCAGTCCCATCCCGCACAAATCTGATGTATGCTATCTTTTTTCCTCAACCACACACCTGTCAGTAGATCTATCAACAAGTGCAGTAATAGATTTCTGTATGCTTTTGCAATTGCCTCTGTGAAAAACCTCATCCCTTAAGCATAAATACAGATTGTTCTGTGAATCAAGCCAGTCTAGTCTACAAATATTTTTTCTAAACCCACAAAATTAAAATTACTTTTGATGACTGTCAATGGTATTAAACAAGACAGTAAACATATTGATTCGCTGCGTGCTATGTTTTCCAGACAACCTTGCATTAGAAACTTATTGCAGGCAAGGAACATTTCTTTTTCTTCCCTGCATCTCATACAAGCAAGCAAAGCCATCGTATATATGTAAGTGAGCAATTAAGTGAAGCCTTCATATGCTCACCCTCTCAAAGGAACCCCTCGGAAACCTCTTCATACAAGTTACTCTTGGGATTGATTGTGACCATTTCCCAACCTCTAGGGACTTGTCTTCACTATTTATTCTTCACTACCCTTCATGGTACCCTTGTACCACGTTCAACACTATTTACTTGAATCAGGAATGCCAATATCCTATTCAAACCAACACAGCCAATTTTAAAGTTTTTTCTTCAGGTTTTAAATCAGCCAACTTGAAGGCACTGTACAAACAGGTAATTCTGGCTATTCCTGGAAGGAAAATTAGTGTCTCATCTGCTAAGCCAAGGGGATGATTAGCTCCAATTGCTCAGTCAGTGACTCTCCCCCAACAACTGTGTTTTCCCTTCAAATCCAAAGGCACAGTCTGAGCAAAATGGGGAGCTCCTGGAGCCATGAATCCCTTAACAGCCCAGATGGAGATATTTCTACACAAATGCTTCGTTTGTTATTAGACACATTAAAATTTGAATTAAATATTGCCCACTTGCTTTGCATTTATTGTACCACCATTTAACTACCATGTATGTGTTTATAACTTACTTGTACATGAAGTTCAACACAGTGTTTTTCTTTGAAAATACTTTCCTGCCACTTTCCCAATTGAACAGACCACATCTTTTCTACAAAATTTCTGCTTTATCTTGGGGCAGGAGGAGGACATTTCTTCTTTACTGTGAAACTCACAACCTGCTTTCTGAGGTGTTTTTCAACCTGTTGTCAAAGCTGCCTGCATAAGAAATGATGCTTAGGAAGAAGTTGCAAGCTACTGGTGTCATATACCAGTATATGGTATACTCGATTTCATTGACACCCCTTCCATTTTGCGTAACCTGTTTGTGCCAATTCTGTCACTAAAACTAATGAACATGCTTGCCCAAGTGGCAAAATGCAATTTAAAAAAAAAATCCATGGGGAAAAAAAAAATTAGGAGTAAAGAGTGCATGAAATACATGTTGAAGTCACCCAGCTAGTCCTTTATCGATGATAAAATGTGTTGTAGAAGTGACAAAGTACATATTATCATTTTACAAAGACCTAAAGCATTTTAAAGTTGAGATATACAAGTGTCGTGGTGATGGCATCATCATGTGGGCAAAAAGCTATTTCACATTATGGACAGAAAGACTGTGGAAGCTTTATTGCMACATGGTAAATGCTAGGAACATATAAAGAGAGTTTAAGAAAACCTCTCTTTCTTGTGTTTCCAGCCAGCACAGAGTTTCTTGATCAACTGGGTCATCACCTGAGCCCAGTTTRTTACTGGAAAACACAAGCAAAGTGGGTAAGAACTTAAAGCAGTTTGGTTGTTCAATAGTAGTACAAATCAATCCTGAAGCCATTAAAAGCATTTTCCAAAACCCTTTCATGCCATCACTCTGCATAAATAAAGCTGTTGCACCAGCTGGAGTGCTCTGGGCTCATTCACCCATACAACACCTCATATGAAAGCCAAGTCGAATGTGCTTATAGTAGAAGAAAGTAATCTGATTTACTTCCAGATTTAACAGAATTCTGAAAGGGATCCAGCAACTCATACCCAGCCTCAAGCATAAAGTAGACGTTTTCCATGAAATAAAAACATGTCAAAAGAATAAATAACACACTACATTAATACTACTGTTCAGCAGTTGGGGGAAAATCTGATACAGTCCTGTTTTTGAGAAATAAAACAGCTTGGGGGAAATACTATTTCTCTGAACCAAGTATGAGTATATATTAGAGGTATTCATGCTGCCTAAATGCAAGCTGGCTCCTCCGGAGAGCTGTTAAGCACCAGAGCCTAATTCAGGTGTTCAGTGTCCCTTCAGAGGAGCTTCTCCTTTCCTTTAGCACGCGGACCCCTAGCAGAAGACCAAAATGCAGCGGTCAGCATGCCAAGATGCTGTTCTCTCTCCTGTTGAGAGAGATCAGTTACGATTTGTTGCATTGATGGTGTGTTGCATGAGTGCGCAGCAGAAGCTTGTGAGCTTGCCACCACACACGCTGCGCTGCACAAAAGGGGTACCCTTATGGCCCAGTGGCTCGAAACCACAGAGGACAACGACATCAGTGTTCAGCATTATGCACCCGGGGAAGACGCCTATCCAAACATGTTAAATTGAGGCCATAATGGCCTTGACTAGTTTYCTTTTTGCCCAAAGCTTGTGATCAGACTCCCACAAAATTGTTACATAGGTCTTCCACCAGGAAAAACACATTTATGGTCACAGTTGTATGCTCAGTATACAACCCACTATAAAACCAGAAAAAAATTCCTGCAGGCTTTAAATATTTAAACATCTGTTCCCAAAAGAGACTTTTTATAAGTTTGTAAAACTGCTAGATATAATTGAATATACAATGTTTTTTTTTTTTTAATTCAGTCTTTCACCAGAAGCCTTTATTATGCTTGACCAAGGAAATACCACACTTGGTAACGACACAGTTTCCAGTAAGAAATGCTCATACCATCAAGGAGAAGAAAAAAAAAAATTCACTTTATGTACTGCTGTTTAGAAAACAACTTAATAGATTCCTTGGCATCCTGGTGGAGATATAATGGGTCATGAGGCGTGATTGTATAATATCCAGATTCAAATATCCTATAGTGTTTTAAAACTATGTCTTTATTCTTCCTTCGAAAATGATTTTAAAATTTATAGCAAAACTTTCAAACTTGCTTAGGTTTCTATCTCATTTGTCTTTGTGCGAATACTTGAACCACTAAAACATCCCTGGAGAAACTCTACTTGTGCTGAACAGCACAGTCTAGACACTGTCTGCCCCTGTTTGCCTGACAACAGCTCTCCTGATCTTTCAAGATACAGTACTTCTCTGTCTTTAGATAATTAATAACACTGCATTTATTCTGTGAATAGCTATCAGAGATACTGTGAGACAGAGATACAGATACACTGCTGCCACAGGTAAGTCCTGATTTTATGTCTGGCTAAAATATAAGTATTGCGTATGCTGCACGAAGACAGACTAGGGTTGGTTTTCGTAGAAGACAGATTTAGACCAAAAATGCTCTGTTGGCTGCTGTTATGTCTGCAAAATAAACTGCTTTTCCCACCGTAACTTATTTCACAATGAAAACTGGCATAAGTTACTCCAAAGCACAGCACTATTATTGCAAGCTTTAGAAGCTGTACCTAGAGAAGGGCCTGCCTGTTCAACCACCCCATCATCCCTTCATCAACAAACCTGTTTCAGTGCAGATTACATCCCTGTGGCTTCTGTTACATTTCAAAACTAATTACTCACCTGCTTAGAAGTGTGAAAAAGCATTATCTGTGTACTTTTGACTATTGAAGGGGACAGTGGAAAGCATCAGTTCTTTTGTTCTGTTCTCTTCCTTGCAGGGCTTGCAAGGAGAGAAAGCAAAAATACTGCCAAAGCGGCCCACTGGTCTGCACCAATCTCGAAATATCATTGGAAGTAGCACTCCAAAACAGCTTYTACAATCTGAGCAGGATGGAGAGGCATAAGACTCAGATCCTTTTTTAAAATTAAGACATCAAGAGATAGAAGTTGTCAGTGAAAGATCAAGCAGAAACAGGGACATGGTAAATAACACATTTCAAATCATTCAAAGTGAATGCTGCCTGAAAGATTTTGACAGTTCCTCTCACTAAATACAAGGCTCTCAATAAAGCAGCACGGCAGAGCGCACTGCTGTGYGAGGGAGACTGGGTATTAGATTGCTCTTCCCTTGGAGAACATCCTATACTCCCCATATTCCTTTCTTGGCTCCTGAGTCTCAAGTAACTTTAGATTATGTTGAACTCAGAAAGCAGCTTTTATACCCATATCCGATAGTAGTATACAGGATACCCGTGGCAGSCAAAGACCTCTAAAGAGTAAATAACTAGTATCTCCCAGGAATTTTTCCTTGCTGAGCATGCTTGAACTTCGCACACTTTCCCAATGGCAACCAAATGTCTCCCCACAGAGTGGGTGAGCACGCACCAGCCTGGGAACAGAGGAGCYCAAGATGCCTTTCATTTCCATGGCTGCCCAAACTGGAGCAGGTCCAGGCCCTGGAGAGGAGAGGAGGGAGCCCATCTTTCTGGCGCTGGCCACGGCGGAGCCCCTGACACCCAGGCAGTGAGGAAGCGGAAGGCGTGCATCTGGAGCACAGCGGGGACAAGCGCCAGACCTGAGGGAGGCAAAGGAGCAGACTGGGACAAGGGCCCTGAAACAGGAGGGAGAGTGCGAAACGGGCAGGGAGGGGAGCCAGGGATCCCAAGGCAGTGCACAAAACAAGGCAGGAAAAGAGAAAAAGGCAACTGCATGTGAGAGAAAAACTGGACAAGGATGGGGAARTGGAGCCAGGACAGGCAAGGGGTCTGGTCTCTGACAAGCAGTCCRGAAGGGAGGAGAAACCGCAGGTGAAAGATAAGAGAATAAGAAGCCAAGAACTGGAGACAGGCCCCAAAAAGTACAAAAGGATTGTCAGGAAGGGCAAGACAAATGAGAGAGGGGAAAAAAGTGCTCTTCGACAGAGGACTAAGTCCATTTCCTTCCAGAGCTGGGACCTGAAGTCAACAGTCCTGTCCTGCATGTGCACAACAACTCAGGGGCCTCCCCCTCTCACGGCGGAGAGCCCGCACAGAGGAGCGTGACGGTCTGCTGCTGCCRCCACTCACGTCTCTCACCCCAGTGCCAGAAGTCTCCAGTGAGGGCGTAAAATTGCACACCTTACGGGAGGAGTTCAGAACTAGGAATTGTTTGCCTTAAAGCATATGATGAAACTGCAAAGTTACCCCTTCCTATTCTTGCACACCCTAACATTCACTGATTTCCCTCCTTGGCCCTGCCAAAGACCACTCTGCCTCTTTCACCACACAGGGGAGCACAGCCAGTTACRGGGAAGGCACTCAGGATTTATGTTTTCCTCCCTGTTGTATCCTTAAGGCTTATTAACGACTCGTACTCTGCTGTTAAGACAGAATTAGCAGCTATCTTTCTGCACTTTCTGTATAGCAGGCTGATTTACTTTCTCAAAAAGTACTTACTCTAACTTCATGATACTCTTGTGAGAGGAAGAAGCATCACATTATCCTTACTTCCTATATGGGGAATTACAGACAGAAAACCCAGGTCCTCAAGACACATAGATACTGGCTCCACTAGGGGTTTGGACTCTAAATCCGTTTATTGATCTAGGTCAAACAGACTGAAGTCCAAAGCAAACCCACTGATTCTGTATTCCCAAACTGAAACTCTTACGGCCAAATCATTCTTCAAGTATTTCACATCCCACAGCTTTCTTTACACGTGATTACAGATCCTTTTATTACAGGCTGCATCCAGGAGCACGAGGCTTTCTGAAAATTAGCTCATGGATCTCAAGTTTTTTCGAGAGTTTAACTATTTTCTGGGTGTTTAAGCCACTTCCTAACAATGTAGAGAACTCTGTCAAGAATTGAAGCCAGCTCCTTAAAAGCAGGAGGCCATCAGCTCTCTTCAGCCACCCTCCTCTTCCAATACCTGCAAAAGGCAAGGAATGAGACCTTTCTTACAGRCAGTGTAATACACAACAGTGCTGTGTGAGGACAACTACCATACCCAACAAACAAGAYAGAGATCATGAAAGGGAGAAAAATGTAACTAAATAATTAAAGATTCTGTCATAAGTCACAAAAAGGGAGAATTACAGCTTTTCATTATGGACTTTTGCTTTGCAACATTAATCACGTTCTTTAAACAKAATCTAATCTATAATTATATTTGAAGTATTAAGATGCTTTGACTTCTTAAGTGAACATTAAAGAAAGCAAGTAACATGACTGGCACTACCTCGAGAGTCCAGAAAACAGTATCTTCATTTTCATCCTTCCTGAATATAAATACTCCGATTCCTACAAGGTCTACAAGGGAAGCATCTGCCTTCAAACAGCACCTCATTATCCAGACAAAACAAACAGCATACAATTAGATGCTTTTGGCATTGCTTTCACCTTGCCCCCAACTTCTCTATTCCTATAGATGCACCCAGCAACCTAAGAGCTCCTCCCTGCCTTAGCTCCTCCATATATACTCTCTCATCTCTTCCCTACCTCTGCTTCTAGCCATCTGCCAGCCCCAGATACACCCCCCCCCCCCAGTCTCTGCATCTTTCAACAGAGGAGGTGAGCACCCATGCAAAGCTCTCTGGGCATATTTCAGGAGCATGCACACACAGAAGCATTCCCATGTGGAGCACGCTGGTGTGCCCTGAGCAGTGTCAGGGAGCAAAGAAGCRGCTGGAAGGGTTGGAGGGGACAAAAATGTATGTAAAATGACAGCATTTGAAACACAAGTGTTGGATAGATGGGAGGGGAAAGAGATGATCATCTACTGTGCGTTGATGTAATATTATGCAGGCTGATTTATTTTATGTAAATTCATACACAGAGTATTTCCAGGGTTTTAAATCATTACAGCAGAAGGGAGGTCCACTTAAAGAATATGTAAACATCTGCCAGGTATGGAAAATTTTCCCCTCTAGCATCAGACAGGATGATATTTTTGAAGGGTCACTAACATGGCCTGGCTCTGCAATCTGGGCTGGCTGGCATGAAGCAGTCTGCACTTCTCCTCGGGGAGCACGTGACCRAACACAGATGGTAGTCATCCTCTCATCTCTGGGGGCCCCTAGGAACTCCTTCAGCTTCAGTTTGGGTTGGGAAATTGAAAATCACTGAATGTGAAAATACTGCATGGCTACTCCTTATAGCCAGGGAGCCCTGTATTTTGTGTAAATCCCAGTGTGCATCCTTCAAAAGGATGGCATGCTCACCTCCGCTCCAAGAGGAACAGAGCCGTTCTTCAGAACAACAAAACAGCCACCCTGACCCTCCCATGCCCCTGCCCCAAATACTCTGCCCTGTACTGGTGATGAACAGGCCAAGGCAGGTCCCTGCCTTTGTGGAAGGCTGAGAAGGCACGTTTCTCTCATCTGTACTTGGGGGCTGCTTTTCTCCTGCTCTCCAGCTGCCAAAGTCAGGCACGTAAATACTGCAGAATTTCACACAGAGGAACAGGAAAGTGCAGGCACATGTTGCAGCTACCGAGTGCAATGCAGCATGCAAGCAACAGAAAAGACTCCATAGCAAAACATAAAAAATTCAACTGTCAGGCCGTATCTGACCCTTCTACCCCTACATACACACACACTCCTGGATAAGGTTTAATCTCTTCTGAATAGCAGTTCCTGCCTTAAGTTGTTCTAAAYACATTTATACTGTCCAACCAGACAAGAAGAGAAGAATCACTATCCACAGTCCTATCTATCCCATACCATCTTCTTCCTAAATATACAAATTTTGTCCAATATGGTATATGGAAAAAGATGTCACAACTCTGATCAGTTCAGAAACATGAGAAAATTTGAAAGTATTTACAACCAGTAAATAAGCCAAGAAAGTGAAGGAAATAGCAATACTCTGCAGCCATTCACTAACATATCTGCACCCTGACATCACATCAGCTCTTCTCCATTTAGTCTCCACAGAGAAATGTTAGGGCACCCTGACCACAAAAGCAGCAGCAGGAGGAAAGAAAAGGCCTGGTACCAGTAGCAACACACACCAATCAATAAACTTACCGCAGCTTCTCTTGGGCACTTAAAGCCTTCATCATGAAAAATGGATTGGCAGAATCGACACCTTGTTTGCCATACAATCTGCTAAGAGACCACACAGGATTTTTCCCCCTTTGCAATTCAACCCGGAATGCTTTCCCTTTGCTCCAAAACTTGTCACTAAAAGATACGAGTTGATAAGTCTGCTGTGGGGCTATTTACTTACTTCCCAACAGAAATAGGGACACTGCAAACCTCAGAGGAGCTGCACACTGAATACAGGCCCTGTAACACAGTAACTCCCCTCTTAGCTTTTGGCCCATCAATTCAACAGGAAGCAATGCAGGAAATCCAAGGCATCGGTGTGATTCCAATCCATGCCCTTCCTGTCTGGGGACAGAGATCTAAAAGCATCCGGGACTCCTGCTAACAGAAACAGTCAACACCTCTGTTGATAGGGGGCGGGCGGTGGCGGGGGGGGAGTGGAATTCAACTACYCAACCCAAAGCTAAACATAGTTTAGCCGGTACACATCAGAAGAGACCATATTAACTGCCAATCAGCATTTCACCTCCATTTTCCTGATGTACATAGACAAACAACAGTGCAATCAGGAGGTAGTGAAGCCATGCCCAAGCAAGCTTTAAGCAAGCCAGCCAAGGTTGTGTAGCTGTCGTGCTGTCTCAGCGAGGATACCGAGAAGGGGAAGCAGTCATCACCCCATTTGCCTCCCCTAGCTCCTTGCTGCTGCAGCCCAAGCACCACTGTACACAAAGCAGTCGTTTAAAACTTATCCTGCTACAGTTACAGCCATGATCCTTAACCTGTTTGCAGCATCCTAGTTGTGGGGTTGCAGGACAGAGTTATCCACCCATTACAGTGGCCAGCCTGACTCTGGAAGAGAAGCCTGTTCAGGCAGCAGCACAGGCTGCTAAAAGCACATCATTATGTACTCTGTACATTTCACCTGCTGAGCACAGGGCAACATCAAGGTTATAATTTTCAAAGGTATCCCCAGGATGGTCCCTTACACAGCTTGGACTATTGCACCAGCTTGTAATAAGCTACAGTCTACCAGAGCAGCACTACTCAAGTGTAAGAGACAGGAGCAGGAGGTAATAGCCTTGGCACACAACCAGGGAAGTCACTCCCTAATGTATTAGATACTACGATGAACTTTCCTCTTTCAAACAAACCATCAAACAAATTTGCTTGACCTGTCAGTCAGTAAATCCATAACAACAAAAACATACAAACAAAAAAGGAAATTCCAATTAGTTAGAGAGCTGGGAGAGGGAGAGAAGGGAAGAGAATATTCTTTCCTGTATCTATTTTTAGGCTATGTAAGGCTGTCTGAAACCATGGCAATGAACCTGCTATAAATCCCCTCACCAGCCCAATGTTTTGTTTCCTTATAGACAAGGATAAATGAGTGCATACTACAGATTAAATGGTCTAAACCAGAAATGAATCAACTAGCAGGCTACTGGAAATGCATTTGTCAGTTATGAAAACTACTGGTTAAGAGAGGTAGGAGTAGCTGATCAGAGACACCAACCACTCAACGATCTGATACCTAGTAAGAAATCCTTTACAGCTCTAATAAACAGCACTGAAGAGGGGCCAGCCTCCTCTCCACCACCACTACCGTCTGCTTCTGGGTGTATTTTGACATCAGCAGTTGCACCCTCAGCACCCAGATTCATTCTTCAGGCTGGGCCCCCATGATCTGGCCGCGGAAGTCCATGCCCCCGGCTCAACATTACCTTTCCTCTGTGCCAGAGGCAGAGCTGTTGGCCAGGTTGCTCTCTAAGATGGTCCTGTGCTGGGGTCTGGGCTCAAAGGAACAGATGACCTGGTGGCGCTGAGACAGCGGGTACCAGGCACCTGAAGGCTGTGATTGCTTACCCAATTGCTTTGGCTAACTGTACCCAAAGTTTCCAAGGAGTTTGCAAGCTTTCCTACACCAAGGGAGAGTTTCTGAAAAAGAATGGTGGGCTTGCACTTACTGAAGCACAAACATTATTGCATGAAATGCACATTAAAAAAAAAAAGTCTGATAAAGTTTTTATACTTGCTATACAGCTACACTCAATATAATTGCCATCAAAGAACGAAAAGATGTCAGGGTCCGCAACGTCTTCAGGGGTGACGGGGAACACTCCCTAAGTCTCCCCCCAGGACTGTAAGAACGAACTTGGGTTTGTATTTTGTTTGGTTTAAAAGGGGGAAATACCACCTCCACATTTATCCTACCCCATGACTTACATATGGGGCTATCCCACGCTGTTTGATATTGTGTGAAGAATGAGAGCAACCACCTGGTAAAACTGTGGCTCAAAGATATTTGATTCACCTGTATGTAATTTTTCTAGTGCTTCTTATTAAAAAGAAGATAAGGGAGAGAAGGAAACTAGCAGATTTTTTTTTTTTTAATGTATACTCCCTTGGCTTTGGAAAAAACAACAAAACAAGAAAGTGGGAAAACAATACTTCAGTTCTTTTGCCATTTAAATGATACTAAAATCTATCCACAGCTGAAAATTTAGAGATTTCAATGTAAGCATCAACAATTTTAAAGAAATATTTCAGAGCTAATAACTTCCATTAACACCTTTACATCTGCTGCTGAAGTAACTCATTCTATATTCTTAGATGGTTGAAGGTATCAAATTCATCCTGGTTTTTAATCCTCTGCCATGCACACTAGATTGGCTGCCAGTCGGTGCTGCTCTGGAGGACTGAAACATCCTACAAAGCTCAGCTCTGCCTTCATGACAGCTTTCCTTGGTATGTGGAGGAGGAAGACAGAAAACATACCTATCTCTAGACAGTTAATTAGATACCCAGCTCTTTAAAGATCGACATCCCAATTATATTTTGATTCTACATGCTATAAAGTTTTTTTACACTTGCGTGTATCAGGAAGAAGGGGGAAGGAACATCTGTAAGTCTATAAAACTGTTACTCAGCCACATTAAAGGAAAAAAAAAAAAAAACACAACCCAAACACATAAAGGCAAGAATGCTGAAAACGTTAGAAAATGCGAGATTTCTTCTCTGCGTGGACCACTGAGGACAGGTTGTCTCTTTTGCTCAATGCAGTTACAGCACACATATCACCCAGGCAGTAGCAGCTTCCCGGCATTGCTAAGCAACACCACGCCACATTACCTCAATTGATTCAAAGGAGGGAAGTTGATTCAGAAGCCATTGAAAAAGGCAGAAACTAGATAAAAATGGTTGCGCAAACCTCACACACACAAGCCAGGATCCTGCACAGTCAGAGCAAAAAGCAATTAAGGAAAACTGGGACACACACACACACAAACTGAAGCAGAATGAAAAATATCCACATACAGAAAGACAGAAGAAAGGGGAAAATGAAGCAGGTAAGAGAGGAAGAAAACAGCACTGCTGTCTCACCTCAGGTATTCTGAGACTAGAACAATGAATTACATCTTTCTTCCCAGGGAGTAAAAACCAGAAAAACAGCCAGAAAGCCATTAGAGACATGGGAGCATAAGTCTGATCCACATCGGAAATAGAGCTTGCACAAAATTGAGGATTTTTGTTACAAATATTGAAGATCAATGGCAGGAATGAATACGAAACACAATTTTTAACTGCTTCAAAATCAAAATGCACATTAACTCTTCTGAACAATAAACATTTTCCCCTTCACTCTGATCCTAAATTCTATGAATGTCTTATACATTTGAATAGTTGCRTTAAAATCTTGTTACGAGTATAATCCAAAACAGAACAGTATACATTAATATACTAGATAAATCCATTATCTATGCAAAAATTTGAAAAAGCTCATCCATATAGGTTTATTTTAATTGAAATTGAGATTTTTTGTGAGTGATAAGGACTGGAAACAATTACATTCAACTACACCATGCAAATAATTCATGCAATAAAAGCCAACATATATATATATAATTATTGCCATGGCTTCTGGACCTGCTTAAGCCAACATAAACTAGGACTGAGGCAGAAAGAGGTGCCCCCCATGGCTGCATATTCCTGCCTTCCAGCAGCCGCCTCCTTTCCAGCTCCTGTTTCACACATAGGAAGCACTCAGGGCCACAACACGGGAGAAAGAAGGTCTGCCCGCCTACTCAGCAGGGCCAAGTGACAATGCAAACAAATTGGCCACCACTCTTCTGAAACTCAGGAAAACGCAAGGTGTGTACAGGAGCAAGACAACTGTCAAAAACGCAGGATCATTAGATCTGGCTTTAGGACCAACAGCAGGCTACCTGAATTAGATGCTATTCATCCAGGAATTTTAAAGGCACTCCAACATACAACCACAAAACTATTAACCATGCTGCCTAACTTCCCTCTAAGCCAAACTTAACAAATGAGATATAAAAAGCTGAGGATGTGTTGCCAATTTCAATAAAAGGGCTCCAGGGAACTACAGGTTGGTAGCTATAGGCTCACCCCTACACTGAGAAAATTGATAGAAATTGTAAGACCAGATTAGCAGGTATACAAATAAACATGATATAGGAGTGCCATCATGGCATGGCTTCTTTTACAACAAACTTCCCATGACATATATGGGTAAGTGTGGTATGTATGATATATATATAGTGTGCTTGGATCTCTAACAAACCTTTGACAATGTCTCTCACCGCAGGCTTTTAAAGAAATTGAACTGTCATGGGCTAAGATGGAAGGTCCTTCTGTGAATTAACAACTGGTTAGATGAGAAGAAACAGCACAGGGATAAATAGCCCGTTTTCACAACAGCTCTGGTTTTGCATTTGTGCTACTCAATATATTCATTATTTATGTGGAAAATGGAGCAAGCAGCAAGACGATAAAGTTTGTTGGTGATTACAGAATCAGGAGAACTAACTGTGAAGAGCCTGCAGATAGATTTGTCAGGTATGTATACACACACAACACAAAGTAATAGCCAATATAGTGACTGGAAACCCTGGAGCCACTGCAGTTTAATTAAAGTGATGAACCACTCACCCAGAGATGGCAAAGCTCA
This sequence comes from Phoebastria nigripes, assembly GCA_035582835.1. NCBI lineage: Eukaryota > Metazoa > Chordata > Aves > Procellariiformes > Diomedeidae > Phoebastria > Phoebastria nigripes. Next base: position 212,519 of record JAYKAV010002903.1, on the reverse strand, counting down.
GTGCCAGTTGGGAGAGCAAAGGGAACGTTGGGAATGAGCAGGTCAGGAATACCCAATGCAACAGGGAATGCCACCGTGCCACTGCAAGTCCACGGTGCGGAAACCCTCAGAGAAGGATATAGCAGAACAAGAAAAGGTTCAAAGAAGGGTGACAACGATGGGAGGTCTGGAGCAGCTTTAACCTAAGGAGAACTAAACAAACGGTTTTTGACGGTTGGACTTGATGATCTTAGAGGTCTTTTCCAACCTTAATGATTCTATGATTCTATGAAACAAGTGCTTTTAGATTAGAAGGGGACACGGATGAGATGACAGACATAAAACCATGAAACCATTACAGAGAAAGCAAGTAGGAAACCATGTCTCGGAATAAATGAATTAGGCAGCATAAAATGAATTATCAGGCAGCTTGTTTAAAAACAAAAGGAAAAGGAGGTACTTTTTCCATACTAAAATTAATTGCAGATCCCATTGTCACAGGATGTTGTGAAGGCAAAAATTTAAAACAAATTAATGCATGATTAGATGTATTCATAAAAGAAAGTCTGTCAAGGACTGTTAAACAAAGGTGCAGACATGACTTTCTTGCTCTAAGTCCTTGAACTGCAGCCTGCCAAAAGCTGGGAGGGATCGCTGTCTTTCCTAACACTTTCTCCCCTAAGCATTACTACCGGCCATTATTAGAGATAGGATGCTGGGCTAAACCAGACCTCTGGCTGGAAATATCAGGGCTAAATCCCATGTTACAGGCCCAGGAATCTTCAGCAAGATGTGCAGTGCTGGGAAGCCCCATCTTTTGATGTCCATCTCCTAAAGCATTACCTCTTCCACTCTTTTCTTGAGGGTTCCCTCCAGGCTGTGTGGGAACATCCATAAGCAGCACTTGCTGAAGCCACAAGACAGACAAAGATTTGCTTCCTATTGGAGAGCTGCACTTGATTAAGTATGTTCCTGTTTCATGAACATAGCTGCGCTACATGTTTCTAGACTGGGTTAGGTGGGGCCAACCTGTAATTTTGCCTACATTAAACAATCAGATTTACCTACTTCTGTTTTGTGTCCTGGTACTAAAATCCTCATTAGAGCTGAGTTATACAAGAAGAGCTCCTGTCCCCCACTTTAGGTGGCTGAGCTCAATTACGGTGCTGTGCTAGTGAATTTGAAAGTCATTTCAGAAGTTGCAGAGTTTCTGAAAGGCAGTAACAGAAGGGGATGAGGAAGATGAAGGAGGAAGAAGAAAGAGGCCACTCTCCTTCTGCAGGGATTCAGAAGCGGATCGGCAAGGCAAGGCACTACAGACAGAATTAAAGCTTGTTCTGCCTTCACGTCCCCTGCCACTCACGCAGCTCTCCTCCCAAGAACCTCCTAAAATGGCTGGCAGACAAACTATGAATCTGGGAGATGTCAAGAAAATAGCCTCTTGATGAGATTTATGAACCACGAACAGATTTATGCAGCCACTCATAAGGCGAGATATATACCCACTTGCACAGCCTTACCACTACATTATAGATACAGTTATATTTTGTGCCTAGCAGCTAACCTGTTGGATTTCTCACCTGTTGTTAAAAACATGCTTAAAGAAAGTATATAAATTTTGGTTCCCTTTCAGAAATACTAAGTGAGCTTCCAGTGAGAAGTGAATTTGCATTTCTCAGTATCACCCATTTTTAGCTCAAGTACCTAGAAAATATTTAGAGCTTAGGTATGTTATTTCTCGTGGGAGAAACTGATAGAGCCAAAACCCAGAGAAAATCCTTCCCCTGGGAAGTAGGAATCAGTCATGAGGAAACTTCCAACTTGAAATCTCTTTCCAGATAGCCGCCTGCTCAACAAGATCTCTCTTGCCTCACGCACTCTCTCTCTGCTTCCACACACCACCTCTTACACTTTTCTATTAAGTTCTGCACACAGGCACACACAGTTTCACACACACACACAAAAAACCCAACCAACCAACAAACCAATCTGTTCTAACACTGTATTGGGCTCAGCTGCCATTTCAGCTGCCCCATAACTTCTACAGCGGGTGATGGGTTTCCTGTTCTGCAAAGCCACAGAGGCTGGAGGAGATCACCTTCATCCACTGTCCAGGCTCTCAGCTGTACAGCGCTGACCACACGAACCTCCACATAAAACCACAATTGGTTCCTACTGGCTCCTATGATAGGCTTGCAATGGAACAGTTGCCCACATGTTCCTTCCTGCACCGAAGATAACACTAACTCTTAGCATGATATGAAATACATCCGAGCAGCTTGTTAAACAACAAAGCTCAGTCACTGACATGCCTTATGCTGTTGCGTGAAGAGGTCAACTCTTCCTTGAGATTTTAGCACCACTTGTCAGATGGCAGTAAGTCTGTTAGTGCTTATTTTATCATGTTGTTGGGCTTACTTGCCTCAGCTCAGTGATTATCCTACAAATTTCAATACTGGCACTAAGATTACTGATTCAGTGACTCACCCCTGCTTCTCCACTGTGATTTCAAAACAGCATCACTTACCTCACCAGAGTGCAACTCCATCCAGAGCATCAACTCCACGTAACTGCTGCCCCTACCTTTTGTGATAATGCTGTGTTCCCACAACACTCTGCCTTTTCTACAATTTCTGCAAAACCACAGAAGCATTTGGACTATAGCTCTAGTCTAGTTCTTGGTACCTCATTTCTCTTTGCATGTCTCTAAGCTCCCACTAATTCTGAGACCATTTCTTAAATAAAAGCACTGTTGCTTTGTTTTCAAATAGACAGCATGAGACACGTCTCCATGAATGTTTCACTGGTACTACTCTGTAACTTACCAGTTCTAGATACAGATCAGAATATATGACTCCAGATCATTTAATAGCAGGTAATTTATTATTCTGGGGTCACTTTTAGCCAACCAGTCCAACTGGACAGATATTGGCCATTAGAAGTCCTGACCCGTACTTTCCTATAAACACCCAGAATCATGCTGATTCAGTCACGGGATCCACCACCAGGCACTTTTATGGCAAGTATAACAGATTTAGGAAAACCAGACCTCATTAGCATGGTCAACTGTTTAGTCCAAATAGAAGATATTTGAAAACTATCTTACAAAAGGAAGAGGAGGACAGTTTTTCCCTCTCAGGCCAGAGGTCAGTATTACCTTGTTCCATGCTCTTCTGCTTTCAACACTAACTCTTCCCCTTTTGTACTAAACATATAGTCAAAAAATCAGCCTTAACAACTTCCTCTGTAATACAGACCCTTTGAAGTTAATGTTAAGATATATTTGTCCATCCTGGGTTTTTTCAGCCCCTGAAATTCCTTTCATGTTTCCAATTTCAGCAGCTTATGAGCCTGGTATTTTTCAAACAAACCCTATGAAGGAACGGAAACAGTGCTGCACCAATCTTCACAGCTTTCTGCAAGACCTCCTCACCAGCAGGAAACTTCGCCATAATAGTTCACACTTCGCCCAGTATCAGACATATTCTTGACAAGCTGTTTTTAATGTACCACTGCCTGGAGGGGTATTTTGGGGGTACTGCACCCYCTGCCCCCATTTGTTTCTATATACAGCCTCTAGACTTTGCTCCTCTAAACCACTAGGTGCTCCAGGCATCTTACCTACAAGGTGTCTCTGCAATCACCAAGCCTCTTCTGTATTCAGGTTCAGTTTGTAAGCCGAACTGCTGTAGCAAAGAATGTTTTCTAGGGAAATTTGCTAAACCCTTTTGGTAATAGTAATACAACATTCACTGTCATAAAAAGAGGTGATTTTTAATATGCTTCTTTGTGTTGTTCAGGAATCAGAGTCAAGGAGTCAGACAATGAAGCCAACCACCAGCAGTGCTCTAACTGCTCAGCACAAGCCTCTGTGTTCAGTCTCAAGACCATTGTTAAGAAAGAAGAAGAAAAAAAAAAAAATCTTTTGGAAACTATTGTCTCACCTAAACAAAAGAGTATTTAACTGTTCCCTCATTTAACCCAAATGGAAAGCTATTGTCATTCCAGTTGTCTTTGGGAGTGTCTGTGACTACCCATAAATCAAAGATGAATATTCTGGGAACCACTGCCACCAGTATGACTATCCCTTCTAGATCCAACTGCAGAAAGAGGAAGTGCTTAAGTTTTCATATTGTTAAAGGAGGTCAGCAGACATATCTATGCAAAGCAGCCAATTTCTGGCATCAAGTAGCATCCAAGTAGTATCCAAGCAAAAACTAAAAAAGTCTCAATAATGTAAAGTTAAGGCTTGGATGTAAACACAAGGGGAGCAGCGGGGGGAAGGGAGGAGAAGAAGGGCATGAAAAAACACTGCAAAGCCCCATCACAGCACGAAGAACATTTCTTTATCCTCCGACTTCACTAAGACCTGAAGGCAAAACAGCCTTGGACTACAAACAAAAATGGAGCCTGAAGACTGGACTGAGCTCCTGACCATTCTGAAAAGGAAAGTTCAAGTATAGCCCTTTTCAATTTCTTTAAGCATATATGAGATTGATTGATTTTGAGTTTGTTTTCAGCCTTGCCTCTGCTGAAGTCTCTCTAACATTACAGGGTAATGTAGCTCTAGACTCCAGGCATCCTTTGGTCAGACTCACAGAAAAAGTCTCCCTAGTCTCTGCAAAGGAAAATAAGAGTTCAGGAGCGTGAAGGGATCTGCTGTTGCTTATGTAAATGACATTTTGCTGTAACAGGTTTTTAAATAAACTGTCTGCTCCCTTCCTCAAAAAGTTGAGGTTATCACAGCAAGGAGACAAGTAGAAAATAAACATGCCCACGACAGTATACAGTTTCCAGGAATTGTGCTTGGGAGGATCTGCTTGTAGGTTATTTCATTCTCCCCACAACATGTGAAATGGCAGGAAATTCAAGTTCACATGTGTAGGGGACAGAAATCTCATCCGAATGCGCTACCAGTCACACACAAAGTAGTCTGCAGGGGAAAATGAGGTGAAAATCTCTCACAGACAAGCACATCGAAAGTATGTCTGAGGCTCATACATCTTGTAATCATTGTAGGTCCCTTCCAACTGAAAATATTCTATTCTATTCTAACTTCCCAGACTAGGACTAGTAGTAGTAGTATCACGGGCCTTGTTTGGAAAGAACTGGTTATTTTTCTGCAGCAAAGCACAAGTAATAACAAAAAACCCCACCTTTCCATACATCTGTCCTTCAACATTTAAGAAAGATAAAGTTATGTTGTAGTCTGCACCTTGGCAGTGTTCCTTTTGACTCTCCTCTGTGGCTGAATACACGCTCTACTAGTACATGAAACTTGGGGAAGTAAAAAAAACAAAACAAAACAAAAACCCCAAACAAAAAAAAAAAAAAAANAAACAAACAAAAAACCCCAAACAGCATAAGACTATTTTTAAAGTATTTTTGGATCAATTTTATGGTCCAAATGAAAGAAAGATAAAACAGATGGCTTAAGTCATTATTGGAAAGTAAACACGTTAGTAAGCACAAAACCTTACATTAAAATTGCTTTTGTCATTTTCCTCTAGAAGTTCATTTCTATTAGTTGATACATCTCAAAGATTTATTTGCAATTAACTATAGTATTTACATTTACTTTGGTACCTTTTTTCCCATCACTAGCAGGTTACACAATATTTAGACACTTTTCTAAGTGTTATATAGTCTTGTTTACATTTATTGCTTTTACAACTTTTGTCTTAGAAATTAGCAGTGGATTTGTTTCTTTATACTGAGATACCAATTTTACTATGGCTTTCAATGCTATTTGGAAGGAAATAAACTTAAACCACTAAGATGTCTTAAAAGCCACCCTAAGAACGCATGAGAAAATGAAAAAAAAAAACTTTACCACAAACAAGACTGCTATTTAAAACAGAATGATTTATTATACAATGGAGAGATTAAGATTTGGTGACCATAATTAATTTTTCAATTCACTAATAGTCAAATTTACTGAAATATCAAGAAATTCTATTAGGTATCTAAAAACACTAAGCCTGTGAGATACCTAATTTGCATGATGCCTTCAGTTAGATACCTGGAGTTCTTTGTGTGCTTCAAGCTTTAATGCACATAATCCTAATTTTCTTCCATCTGATTATTTTGTTCATAGATTAAAAGGGACAAAGGAAGAAGAAAAAGCTTTCCTACTTTCTGAGCTCCCAGATGAGTTCTCAGTCCTGAGTTTATTCAAAAAGAAAATATTCTCTCTGCATCTGGTAGCTAAACTGAAAGCAAATTCATAACGCAAAAGCTTTTCTGCTTCTCAAAAAATGACAAGTATTAACACTTCGAAAAATGTAAAAAGCAGAACTTTATCCAGTGTAAAGACACTAAACTAGAGATCTAAAAGATTTAAAGGGTAGCTCCCCGTCAGTTGCCTTATATATTTTAAATGACTGTACACAATGGATACAATAAATGACAATACCAAAGGCGCATCTTTTGACCTACTTAATCTGAGAAGTCACTGATACAAAGTGTTTTATTTAAGTGAAACTAACACGTACATGTAAGGCCTTCCCAGAAGTAGAAATTATGGTTGAAATTTAATTTGCCAGTTTTATTCTGAAGAGGAAGTTTTTAAAAAAGGACATAATTTTTTACCCACCCTGGTGTCAACCTGTTCACTGTCCACAGCTTTGCTACTTCACAAGCTCTGTATTAAACATTACAGCCATCTCACGCTACCGATTTTAAGTTAACATTTCCAAGTTGTTGCTTCCAAACTGAAACAATTTTACTCAAAATCCTGGTGAAATACTAGCAGACTGCTGCCAGCATTCAGGATCTRACCTCTCATTTCTATTTAAATAAAACGCATCCAAGAAGTTCAAAATTTTCTTTGCCAGTTTCTCAGTGCTTTCACAGCTCCTTGTTTCAGTTCCCTCCAAACTTGTGCTGCCGCAGCGGGGACRACACAGCAGCCTCCAGGCCATCCCAGCAGAGCCCACAGACTTTCACGGGGCTCTAAGGAAGCGCAMACAGAGACACAGCGTGCAGCCGTAAAACCAGTGCTCCGCTTCAACCAGACCACAGAACAAGACCGTAAATGAACGTTTTGTGTTACAGGAGATTCCCAACCCATCTATGCAAAAATAGCCCATAAGAATGCTGGAATGCTTCAGAAAGAGGGATGTTTCCCTCTGCTTTGGTTTCCATGTTTCTACATCTGGTTGGTTGTTTTTTTAAGGTTACAAAAGTGAAAATATGGCTCAATTTCTCTTTTCCTACCAGTAGAGGCTGAATTTGAAGTTGCACGCAGCTGAAGAACACCAACCTTTCTGGCTCCTGTCCTTCCAGACAAGGACCCTCTCAGCGAGATGATTATCCAGGAATCAAGCACAGAAGAAGAAGGTGTTGGAAGAGAGCCCATTTACCTAGTGAGAGGCATGGAAGCCCTTCCTCCGTCCTGCCCCTCCCAAGAAATGCCACCTGGAATATTTCTGCCTGAAAAAAAGTGATGTTTCTGCAGAAATCAAGAGAAGGCTGTACAGAGGCAACTTACGTCAACTTTTCAAGTACTTATAAAATGCTACCAAAGAGGAGATAACGACTGTGGTACCAACTGCAAGTTTTAACTGACCAGCTAGGGTAACACTTCAGGGCAGGTATGAGCAATCCCTGGAACACGTGCAAGCAGCCCAGTTGCACACAGCAACTCATATGTAGAATAAAAGGTTCACACCAGAAAGGATCTGAAGTCCTAACTATGCTAAAATAAACTCTAATTACAAACAAGTCTATTTATTTTCTAGCCTTGCAATAATTTTGATAAGCTCTACTTGCTGTTACAGATTACAGAAATAGAACTCATTTTGCTCAGTAACTGTGCCACAATACTGAAAAGCTACCAATACACTTAATCTTTGCAGTAAGGAACTGCAGGGGAAAAAATTAAAAAGTAATGGAAAAGGCCACATGCAACACTATATGCTGGTGTCTAGCAAGCCCTAATTCTCCCCTTCTCCCAGTAAGATTTCCCCAGATCACCTCCGGCATGCTTGGGAAAACCTCACTATTTTCAGCCCATGCAATGCAGCAAGATCAGCAGGACCATCCCATGGACAGAGGATAAACTGTTCCTACCCTTCAGTTATCAGCTGTGTTCAAGGCCAAACCCTGCAGTTTCACCATTCACATTATCTCCTGGGTTTGCTCTGAGGGATCCTGGGTTTCATCCCCATTTACCAAGCCTACACAGTTTTTCTTGTTATCATTGCCTCAGAAAGTTCAGCCTCTAAGTGAATTACACTTCTTTGTTCACCGAGTCAAGTTTAAATAAAACTGCTAGGAAAACCACTGAGGTTGTTACTAAACAAAGCAGACACACAGTCATGAACCTGACATTTTCACCCTTTGTGCAAGTATGAGTCTTGCAGCTACTAGGACTAGTTAGCAGTCAGTTAGGGAATACTAACTAAGTGTACAATTTGGGAGGCTTATGGCTTTTTTCTCATCTGTCTGAAGTGCTTAAGATGGGGAAATGGATAAACAACAACAACCTATGAAGTCGTTAGATCTTTTAAGTTAAGGAAAAAAATGGGATTTTTTTTTTAATGGAAGACAACGTAATGAAAAAAAAAAGGATATGATTATTCAATCCTTTTAAAGTCTTTTCCCACCAATTAGTAAATTCTAAGCATGAAGGACCAGCAGAACAGACAAATGCAATAATGCTTTAAGGGAAAATAAATAGTATGTTACCACAGCCCTCAGCTTGCAAAGTGACTCTGACTTTTTGCATGTTCTGCAAAAATAAGATATCCTTTAGGCAGCTCTCTTAATGGATTTGTTCAGTGAGGAGCCTTCAAAGTTGCATTCATTTAAAAAAAAAAAAAAAAATTAGCGGCTGTCACAGTCAGTAAGGAATACATACTGCCAGGCAGCAGAGAACCTCTGTTAATGGATGTAAGGCATAGTGGCACCTTACTGAATTCCTGTAGCAAAGTCAGGCTTGCCTGAAGGGTCTTAAAATGATCAGAAGTATATAAATGAACTCTTTATTAAAGACAGTTTTTAAAAACAAGGGTGATGCTTTAAAGCTTTCATAGTCTAACACGCTTCTAACATCTTACGGAACAGAATCCATGCTTCACTAACATTTTTGGTATTTTGTTCCCCTTTTTTTGTCTCTAGCATACCCAAGAAATTCCAAGATACGCTTCTGCTATCATACTTCAGCTCAAAAAACAGAGACATACTAACCAAAATAGGTCATCRTGCCTTACTAACACAGATAAGATGACTAAGTATATGGTAACAAAAGGGAACCTTGAGCATATTAATCACTAACTGCTTTAGCTCAGCATAAAAATGAGTAATTACATTTCAAGAAAACAAATGTATGGAATATTTTATATAACACAGAAGATAGCAGTTAGAGAAGAAGTATTATAATTCAGAAGTGAAGAGAGGGACTGATAGATCTACCGGTCCACTAACTAGGTTACACATGATCTTTCTGGAAAGCCAATTGCCATGAAGACAAATCCCTGCACAGTGAGTCCTCCTGAAGGGCTCCTTCCCGCAGGTAACTCTCTATACTAGAACTGGAYGACCTGGAGCAGAACAAAAGCTTCCCAGGGAACCAAGGGAACTGCCACAGCAGAGAAGCAAGGGAATGAACTGTTTGCAGGATAATAAAGTGTAGGAGCATGTAAAGGATGTGGTCTGCAAGTTGAGCGGGAAGTTTAAAGATTTAGGAAGAATTAGAGCAGTTTTACACAGGCCAGTTTACCAGCTGGAAAAATCCCCAACTGTAAGATCATAAACTATGGAGTAGATTTTTTTTTTTTTTTTCTTTTAATGGAAGCAGTGGTATTTAAGACATCTGAAAGAAGCCTGAACAAAAACATCAGTCCTTATAGGGAGCCCCCTTGAATCAGATTATAGATACACAAAGGCAATTTAGGACCATTACCAAGATTCCTACAAACACTGGCTCAAGCCTGCAGTTACCTAAAACTCGTCCTTCAGTCAATCACTGAAAATACAGCTCTGCAGCAATGGAAACAACAGGAAGCTCACCCTACAAATCACTGAACAAAAAYTGAAGCAGGTAATATCAAGGGTAATTACCAGTCAGAATAAAAGGTCCTGCCCATTACAGAGTAAAAGATACATGTTCACTCTTCAAGGTGCCTAATCTGTTAAGTGACAGAAAAAGATACTGACTTGTAAATCCATGGAAAAAAAAAAAAAATTAGATGGATTTCTCTTAGTGGAAAAATGACTGAATTAAAAAAAAAAAAAAAACACAAAAAAAAACCAACAGACATTAATAGCTAGATTTTCTTAATAGTTGATAGCTGTCTCACAATCAGTGCATGTTTCTTAAAGTTCTTCTTTCTTAATCACACAGTACAGAACAAAGTATATGTAGAACTTATATGACAAAGTATAGAATTTAAAGACCATTTTAAATTTGAATCTTGTGATGATCACAAAGGAAATCTTTAGTTGAATGTATTCTGCCACACGGGAGAAGGGAAAAAAGCCTCTAACAAATCCATCAAGATAACTGTCCAATACCAGGCTTGTCATTTGCAGTCTTTCTAAATCATACCAATCATACACAAGATCTGTTGYAACATTTAAAGGCTTCATGCCAAAAAAATTTTAGCTTTATTGGGCCATCAAAACCCCAGATGAGCCTCCAAAGATYTGCATTCCTTCCTTACTGTTAAGAAAGCTGTAGGACTAACGGAAAAAGAATATTATTCAAAACTTACATACTTACACTTTTGCTGAAGATGTAAATGAACAGCTAACAAGTTCTGGGTCTCTATACCAGCAACAGTTTTGACTATAAGCTTACAGAAACTTTACAAAACATAAACAGTGTGTCCTTTCACCACATTTGCCTTATCAATGGAAAAGACATATTATGGATAAATACTATAGAATGCTGTCACAGATAATAAGTGCATTAAAAAAGGGGGTTGGGAAATAAAAACATGCGTAGAATTCAAGACAAAGAGAAGTAAATATTGTGCAAGTAATCAATATAGTCAGGTTTGGAGAACACCAAATAATTCTTACTACCTGAAAACCTCATAAAAGTAGCATCAGTAACACCTCACCTTCATTAAAGGAATGATTCAGATTGCAGTCTTTGCCCTTTATTTCAAGAAGAAAAGCCATATATTCATTAATTTCTAGTGATTAAATACATTTCCTTAATCTCAGCCTTGCAACGGTGACAGTACTGTTGGATTTATTTTTGCTCACAAACTGTCGTTAAAACTAAGACAGAGGAATGGTTCTTCCCAGGACTGCCAACAGCAGCACACATGATGTGCAGAAATAGAATCACAGTCCTCAATTTACATCATGTTTTTCTTTCACCCTGAAAGAAATTCAGCCTTATTAGTGAATCAGAAAAAAACATACACACTACTAAAACACTGAGAGTATATATGCATATGGGAATTTCAAAGAGGGGAAAGAAGCTGGAAATAAAGGGTAGACAAAAGAAACAGGCACAAAGAAATGGGTTACTGTTCTTCCTTCTAACATGAACTAATTGCATATCGGGTAAAGATAATCCCCCATGACGTTCCATGCGTTCAAAGGTCAAGACTTTTGCTTTTCAACTGTCCCCATCAAATCTTACTCCCTGAAGAAAACAGCATGAAGCTGCCCCATAGCACACACACTCTCAGACTCGGGGGTTAAGGATTCTAGCTCTGCACAGTGTAATATTGCATCAGGCACCACCAACACAGCCCTCAAAGATGAGCACTGTAACACAGCACACTTAAACAAGAAGTACAAACAACAAGCAGTGAGCCAAGAGCTTCTAAAGGCTATTCTGTCTATTCCAAAATAGCAGGGACATGGTATTAACACAATTGTATTCACTGTATTAACATTCAAAGGACTCATTTCACCTATGTTGCTGTGTGACTTTAATTTAAAGCGGAGCTCCCCTCTCTTGATGCTTTAAGAGCATCCCTGTGGGACAAGCCTGGCCCCACTGAAAGCACCCAGCCAAGAGGGAGCCCCTGTGTCCCCATGCCCAGTTCCAGAGGAACCACTCCAGCTGCCACACCAGGTATTAAAAATCTTCCTTTCCCAAATGCAGAACTACATATACATAAGGTAGAGTCCTCAAAACAAGCACCTGGATCATTGCTATTCCTCCCTGCAGTCCCCCGCAGCACGAGGAATTTGATTAAACTTCCTCAACAGGAGAGCACTAAATAAACACTGTAAATTAAACAAAACTATGCTGATGATCTAGTTGCAATTACTTCCAATTGATTTGAGTCTTTATTGTCCCCTCAAGCTTTAAACTTTGTTGATAAAAAAGGATCAGGCCTTACTGGAGGAATACCAAAGGAGGAGTTATGAAACTTTCCTTAAACACATTCAAAAGTAACCAGACTAGCTTGTCCTCCTGACGAGATTCCAATTAAATTTAGCCTGGAAATCTAATGAAAAAAAAAGGCTATTGCAGGATTTGTCATAAACAAGCAAGTTAATAAATTAAATCATTGGTTAATAGACACACATACAAATTATAAATTGCTGCAGTATATTTTATTTCACAAAAGCCAGACACTGCCAAAAGACTTTAGGGAACTTTTACCCAGCTGAYACTGTACAATCCAGCTCTCGGGCATTTCAGCCTTTTCCAAGTTGAGCCAAACTGTCACTTGATTGCAACAGGAAACGTATGCACACGAGCGTGGTGGGGTTGCTTACTGCAATTCAAATATTCTATGGGAAAACAAAAGCAGATATTCTTATTCCATTCCTGGGAACTGCTCTGCAGAAAAATTCTGGAGTTACTTGCAGATTTTCAAACATCCTCTTAGGTCCTGTTATATATTATCAGGTTGGTTTTATAATTAATTTTCAGATATTAATTTCATTAGGCTCAATCTACTTGCAAGGGCCAGACCTATTATTCTGATTAATCTTCTCTTCCATGTCTCCAAATCGTATTTTGCTTGCCAAGCTGGATCCGTTCTCAGATCACCATTCTCTAAAATTCATTCTGCTCCGAAGTTAGCCCCGAATTGCCGCAAATACAAGGCTTTAAAACTTCTAGAAGCATTTTATATTTTCCTGTAGACATTTTTTAAATGCATAGCTACCATTTTCCCTCCACAACACACATCCAAGCTTCAGTTCCAAACTTAGGGTGCTTTTAAGTGCAAAGAACTTTGTTCAGGTTGGAGGGGGCATTTTGTTTTGACAAAAGCAGGCAGAAAAGTAGAATACAGACTCTCCTCAGGATTTTTTCTACTGAATTATCTTCACACTAAAACGAAAATTCTTTGAGCTTTCTTGAAGGACAGACATCATCTAATTCTGCAGCTATAAATACCCTCATAGCACACTGATTTTGCAGAGAATCCGAATCCAGAGATGAAGGGGCATACTGAGCTCTCCCTGTTATCTTCTTTACATGACACTGGGAAGGAAAATGTAGTTCTGTTACTTGCATCCATCTATTGTGGTACACACTCAAACAGCTCACCGTCTCACAGCTAACTACTTCAGCTTTAATTAGGTTATTCTTTGTCCATGTATTAGCTGTTCTCATCACATCACCTATTTTCCACTTTAAGTATTTTAAATAATCACATAAAATACGTACTTTCAAACATTACTCTCACTTTTAAGGAAAGGAACTTTGAAGGAAAATTTGGTAGTTTTATCTACTGCCCAGTGAAATTTTACCAACAGATCTAAGGGAGTCAAAGCAACCCTAGCTAATACTTGATTAAGAACAATACTGCATTCAGTTTTAATGCTTTCACAAACATGTCTGAATTTTCTTGAATATATAGATTGTTGAGTTTGTTTGGTTTTTTTAAATCAGAGGAAAATGAGAAGTCCACAACTTGGTTCCAGAAAAAGAAAATGCTTCTGAACTCCATCTTCTCATCATATGTACAAACACGTACATACACGCTACTCCATCACAACGGTGATCTAATTTTTCAGTCATACGCTAGTAGCATGCCGCTATTAGTCCCTAGCTCTTCTCCATCATGTACTTTCTCTTCATTCAGGGGGACAGGAATGGCTTCCCTGTGTTGGGTTTTCTCAAGCAGAGAGCTACCATCAAGTGTCATTTGCTCATCCATTGCTTCAAATGATCCTTGAAGCGTTATTACAACTAGAAACTGCTTCAACGGTTTCTCTGGTGCTTTGGTGTGCAATCACTGCACACAAAATTAAGGGAGAAATGCTCATGTTCAACGTATTGCCTGATGATAATTTCTTGGTTCAGAATCTAAAATAGTCCTTGATTTGCACTTAAAAAGCTGGACAGCTGGAGGTAAACTTCACGCAGATATCCTGCTCTTACACCATCGTTTTGGTACTTCATTGGATAAAAGCACACTGCTTCATGGCTACAGGAAACATTTCCAGATAACTGTGGGAAATTTTASTTGGTGTCAATGCAGCCAAGGTTTTTGATAAAGATTTCACTTTCCAGACAGGCTTCATTAGTGCTAGGTTTGTTTCCTCCCCACTAAGAGCCACTATGTAAACATGCTCATGTCTGGTGACCAACAGAGTTAATAAAAATTGGTTTCCACCCAACTGATACTCTTCCCTCAGCCCCAGCACAACGAAAAGCCAGCTGCTGCACGGCTCGCTCCACCACACACCTCCTGTCCTGCCAGCCCTCCTGACCCCTCTCTCAACACTGTCCTATTTACTCACTGCTAATTAGAAGGTATGAGGCTGCATTTGCTTTGAGCAGTACCTATGTGACTGCCCAGCCAACACACATGCCTATCGGGCAGCTGACAGGCAACGCAGATGACCTCCAGCAACAGCTGCAGTGATTTGAGTCTCTCCTCTATCTAGCACTTATTTTTTTAATTAAGCTTCATTGTTAGTCTAACATGGTTGAAGTTGCCCAACAATTTACAGAGGTATTGACAGAGAATAGTCAGAAACAAAGAGGCAGCATTACCATTCAAGCCTTAATTGTAAATAATAAGAAAAAAAATTGAGATGGAAAAACCTGCCCCATAAAATTACCAGCAGCAACTTCTCTCCTACAGGTCTATTTAGAAATTATTCTCTTAGAAGTTCACTTCCAACTCGCTCGTTTTAGGCAAACAGATCCTAAATCCTTGGAATTGTGCCGTTTGTGTCTTATCTCAAAATTCAAATATTATTAGTAAATGCAGAGCTGTGAGAAGCACTTAATTAGAGTGCCTTTTAAAACCTTTTTCATATTCAAATGGCAGAGTCACTTGCCCTTCTCTCCACTGCAATACTATCACACCATCTGCTTTGTCTTTATTTTATTTATTTATTTGCTATTGAGGCACTTTGAGGATATTTTCTGCTAGCTTTAGGTTCAATATTTATTGACTGTACATTCTAGGTATCTTCTCCTTTTTGCTTGTTCTATATTTCTTTTCATGGTTTCTAGTATTTTATTTTTCATAGTACTGAAAATTATGCTCAACATTTCAAAGGACACGGGGAAAAATGGCACTCTGCACTAAAACATTAAACAATTTTATTTTCCACATTACACCAGTTAATTCAGCTAAGCTGTAAAAAATGACTAACGAACAACACAGGTTACAACAGCACAACCATACAGTTCATCTTCCTTCATGCACATACTGATGCCTCTGTTTAAAAAGCAACAAAACTATTGAATGTTTAACATGTTAAAGATAAACATTAATGGTTTCAGGTCTTAAACACAATGCTAAACAGAGATTTTCAGGAGGGATTTCCACAAAAATAAGATAAGAGCTGAGGTCTTCAAATAAAAAGACTGAAAATTACCTCCAAGGAGGCTAATCTTACACGTTCACACAAAAAAAGTTTAACTTGTATAATGTACTGAGACTACTTGGTACATGAAGTTGTACAAACTCTTAATTCTCCAAAAGGTACAGCAACTGAATCCCCCCTTCCTCATTCTCCCTTTAATATTTTTCATATTGTTAAGGTCCTGAATACTAGCCGCTCCCTGGAAAATAGGAAACTCCTGAGAAAAAACACAACTACTTCTGCAGATTCTTACTTTTACAAGAGCTTTACCTTCCTTTTTGGCCTTGATGTTTGAGAAAATAACCTCAGGCAGGACAAACTGAACAAATCATACTTTTCCTTAACCTGAAAAAGACACTACTATTATACACCACAGCAAGAGCTGGCCAGAGGCCTCTCAGCTGTAATCACTGTTATTGCAATCATAAGACTGCAGAGAATTAACAAAATAAAAACAAATCAAATTCATTTCACTTTGACGGTAAGCCATAAGCAGCAGCAAACTCCAGGATAATTTGAAAAATGAGAGGGGAATGGAAGAACAGAAAAATCACTCCTCAACCACTGAAAGACACCCCATCCTCCCTTCCCATAATCATAGGAAGACTAGGGTGGCCAGGGAAATGCTCCAAGTCCGTCTGATACCTGCTGTGTTCCCAGAGCCTCTGAATGATGGGAAGCCCTGTTCCAACTGAATAGTGATATCATCACATCCTCTCTTTTCCTCTTAAAAGAGGTTTATTTTTAAGATTTATTTTCACTTATTTACTAACACAAGAGAAAACACCTCCTATATAAGTAGTATGAAAGTCTGCTTAATGTTCCTGCCTCTCTTTGTGCAAGACTATGTTTTAAACCCACCTCATAATGGAAAAAGGCAACTACACCAAAGACATACTTACCATTTCATATAATTTAATAGTAACTTTCCCCTCCCCTGAACTTTCAGGCCAAAATCAATGCCTTACAAACCTGCCGAACAGGAAGCCTAATTATTCTAACATGTGCAACCGAAGCGATAGGGAGTTTCACAGTAAAACTGATAAGGAGAGACATAAAGGACTAATGAGCAGCCTGCCGGTGCCCCATTGCTGGGCTAGCAAAGGTCCCTGCGGAACACCTTTGGTATTGTTCAGTGGGGAGACAGAGGCTGGGACATGTCCAAAAATAACACTCAGAGATGGAAGAAATGAACACACAACGTCTGCAGCTCAAGTGCTTAATCCAGAGACAGAAAAAAAATATTTGAAAGAGCGTAACCAACAGAAAAATACACGATGTGGAGCACAAAGAGCCAATTAAATGTACACAGGTTACTAAGCAGCTAGACCCTTTGTGTCACATTAGCTATTTGAATAAATTGACAAATGTATTCTTGACCTGTGCCTGTGGTGCAGGTGACTGAAAATAAGGGTCCTTGATTAAGGAGACACAGTCATCAGTATTATTAGTGACTAGCAATCAAACAAGTGGTCCTGCAATAATCAGGAGTGAAAGATGCAGAAAGGCCAACAGTGGCCAGCAGAAGCAGCAGCCCCGGACCAGAGAAGGAAGCAGCCAACAATACCAACTCTCGATGATTACTGCTAGGTTTTCCAGTTTACCAGTAAGTCATCTTTTGACCTAGAAAAATGTGTGCTCTTCCCTAGCAGTGTTTTGTACAAGACAATCCAGGTACCCGAGCAGCCTGTCCCGGAGGCAGCGATCCTCTTTCCTCTATGTATGCAAAGCATATTACCTGGACTCAAACGGAGTTGTTTCAAGCAGGGATGGCTTGCTACTAATGTCTCCGTTCAGAAAGTCACAGCTTTTCCTCAAAGTTGTCCATATGATACGTCTCCAGCTGCAGAATTTCTGTAATACCTTGTGTATTATAGAAATAGATGCTTTGGGGAGACCTATACCTTGGGGGAGGAGGGGAAGGCCCCCTTTGGTTGCACAACTTAGCCTTTTCACTTCTGTGTTAACATACCCAATGAAGGAGAGAGCTTGGAAGGGCAATTTAAAGAGCATTACAAGACAGCAGAATCACATGTCAAATTGGAGTGTAATAGTCTCTTAACATACTTTCATTATGGCAAATTCAGTCACCCTGCAAGCTCCAAACCATTACTTCGGCCCCCCAAGTCAGCATATGTGGAAGGAAACTGGGATTGAAATAATCGTTAACATTACTACCCATTTGAGAAGTCTTGTACCACGGTACAGCACCCTCCACCACTGACGCCAAGGTAGCAAAAAAACTGGTTTTAATGGCAAGCAGCAGAGCACTGCATAGGCAAGGAACCACCAGTAAGGGAACCAGCAACACTGCCTCAGAGGCATGGTCTCCCACCTTTCAGTGGGCTTTACCACTACACCCGATTTATAACCTGGGGAAGAACACACAGCCTGGAAACACCATCCCTGCCTTATACTAAAATACCACCCAAGCCCTTGCAAGTATTCCTCATGACTAGTAACAAACATGTATTGTAGAGAAATCTTCTACAGTAAATCTCAGTATCCAGATTTCATGGCTTGAAAGTTCTTTCCTYCATTTTATACAGCAACACAAAAACAGATTTTATGGTACAGACTTTACTGCGTAACATTCAAGGGTACATTACAAAAACCAGTTCCCTCCGAGATCAACAGAAAACAGAACTTTAGCACCTCCGTGAACTTCACCAACAAGGCTTCATTTTATTTAAGTACCAACTAAAAGAGCCATCATTCTTTTTTTAAGTCCTTTTTGACAACCAAACATTAAAAATAATTTCCCCCATTTATATTTCCAGACTAAAAAAAAAAAAAAAAAAAAAAAAGTAGTTGCATACCCTGTTTCTCAAATTCCCCAAAAGGTGTATCATATTTTCATTTCTCATAATATTTAATCGAGTCCACTTCATTACAGACAAGGCTAAAAAGCTCATCTTGCTGCAATTGATTACAAACAAGATAGTGCCCGCATCTGTTAAACACTGACCTAATTGTCTGATTTGCCTACATTTCTGCAGGCCAAATTTACTGACATTTTGCACAAATGCAAAGCTGACTGAGCCTGATGACCTTTTATACCTCTGTAATTAGTCTTCTGTGCGTTTACAACCAGAAAAGCAAGTCGCCCCTTTACTTAGCAGTCCATCTGTAAACTATAAACTTTACTGTCTACTCAGCACCTACCAGTCAGAAAAGTACATGCAAAAAAAAAAAGAA
>JAYKAV010002903.1:39014-184238 GCA_035582835.1 Phoebastria nigripes | reverse complement strand
AAAAAAAAAAAAAAAAAAAAAAAAAAAAAGAAAAAAGGCGATACTTTCCAGGAGGACAGTGCAACTAAATTCATTAAATGATTTTGAGACCATTTAACACTGTGATGAAGAAGAACCATTTAAGTACCTGGACTGATCTAAGCAAATACAGTACTAAAACAGAAAAAATGCCGTTTCTGCAGTCCCTCAGAATTTATACCATGAGTAAACACAGCTGAAAAGAGTCCCCTTGCAAATATGAAAATGAGAAGAACATAGAAGATTAAACATTGCTTTTAGCATTATCAGACTTAAAGATTCCCATGAAAATAATAACCTTCTTGCTCTCCTCTTCCCCCCACCCCCCTGCCAATATTTTTGCTGTGACCTCCTGCAAGGGAATACATCTGGAACATATCAGTGAGTCTGAATAAATCCTTCTGGGATGATCCCCACTTTAAAGTGGTGGGGGGGGAACCTTATCTAGTGCTCTGTCATATTCAGGATCTCCCATGGGTCCTTTCTAACTTCATGCTGGATGATAGACATTTTATTTTTACAATGGCTAGTTACAACGGGTGGCTTAATTACTGTCTTCTGCATTGTCATATTCTTCTGTTTTAATTTTTAGAACATCTAAATCTGGCTGGAGGGAGCAACTGTAAAACCTGTCAAAGCAAACATCAATTCAGCGTATGATTTTGCTATTTCAGAATGCAGCCTCTGAAATTAGCCCATTCCTAAATGTCAGACCAGAAGCTGGGTCTTCTAAGGGTGGTAATTTATTTGCTTCCCATATGAGAAACACAGCAGAGTGAAAAGAAACAAGACCATCTATTTTCTATCTGGGTTTAATATCATTAATGAAATTYCTTCTTCAAAAGGGATCTGTGAAACTTTCTGTTCAGAAAGTGAAAGGTATTAAATAATTTACAGAAATAATATTTCACTGTAGAAAGCTTTGCAAGATCTGCATAATTTATGTTTAATAAAATCAAACGAATGATTAGAGACTTGAAAAGCATTTATCTTCCTGCTTATTATCTTTTATCCACTGCAGTTATTTCTCTCAGAAATAAAATTCCAATGAATGGAAACAAAATAACTGCTATAAAAAGTAGAATTTAGACTAAAAAAATATGAAGCATCATTTCCATTTTACTGATGAGAAAAATAATCCACAATGATATAGTCTACTTTCTGCTAGAGTCTACTTTCAAATCAGGAAGGAAAATTTTCCTTAAAGGTCAGGTAGATTAAGTCTACACTTTTTCTCCCATCAGCTCCTGTTGACTTGCCGACAATGATACGCAGAACGGTTGGTCATGTTCTTCCCGGTGTAAATGTGTTAGCTGGTCTGTCACTGTCAAAGATCCTATTTAACCTGTTCTATGTCTGTAGCAACTTGGGCTCTGCCTGTGAGTTTTAAGTGCGAGTGATGAATGCTCTCCTGTTTCCTAGGTTCTGGTGCTGAAAGGTGGCCAGGGAAGAGTTTTTCTTTACAGTCTCTTAATTTTCTGAGATGCAGGGTACAGGCGAAGGTGGTRTGAGTTTTTCCTATGCCCAGTTTTTTCCACCTAATATAATAATTCATAATTCATTACCACTGCTTCCAAGAGATAATTTTCCCACTATACTTAAGAGAAAAATAATTCCCTTATGTCTGTTGCTACTAGTATTTTATGTTTCCTCAGTTAGTGGTCTGCATGTCCCATATGTCTGCATTCCCTTCAGCATTATGGTGTTCCATAGTCTTTCAATTTATTGTACAGTTTTCCACTTTATGAATATTTTAAATGTGAGATTCACTGTTTGCTCTGACAATGAAGCACAGAAAGCAATAATTTCTGGTTTATCAATAATATCTAGGATACATTTGTCCTTTAATAGTGATCATTTGCTATTTGCAGTAGGACCAAAAAAGGGGGGGGGGGAGAAAAACAATCTTATTTTTTAAATACTAGATTTCAAAATGAACATGAACTTAATATATAACTGGATTGAATTCACGGAAATGTTTTAAAGCACCAGGAGTTTTAATAATAGTCTGTACTAAATTTAACCAGTTCTTTATAATAAAGATGCCTATCATCTCATGCTTTTAAATTCTGAAATGCATTCTTTTCTTTGATATTTCCAATTGCTTCACTGCTGCCTGTTTAGTTTGTTCCCTCCACAGTCTCTCTGCAGTTGTTGACAACACTGGGTATTGCACATCTGTACTGTGCCGTATCTCCCTCTGGCACTGGGGAGGAAATCTTAATCCCCATTTCCTGCTGTAATCTCTCCTCCTAAAGAGGCCAATCAGTAACAAAGGAGCTGCAGATCTCATAAAACTGCCCAAATATTAAAATGGTTTAATCTTCTACTAGGGAAAGCCAGAGAGTCTCACCGCGTGCCTTACTTTCTATTGCACTTTGATCCTTTGTGTAAGTTACTAAAATTCAGCATTTCAGATTTGCCACCTTTGAATACATGAAAAAACCATTAGCTCCTTCAAAACAGTGCAGAGAAAAAAAAAGGATAGAACATTTTATTATGTTTTTATTTGATTATATATTTCCCCCTTTGTCTTTTGTTTAGAATCTGCGTAACACTTCACAGTGTCAAGAAAACATTTTTTCCTTCTCAGGCCCCAGAGCAAGTGCCTACATGAATATTAGCACTGAGAAATGTTTTATATGAAGAGGTTTCTATTCTAGTTGATCCTATATGAYCTGGGTGAAGAAGTATTCATATCTCACAAAGCCCCGCGCAAACACAGTAAAGAGATTCTGATCTGTATAAACAAAACCAGGGTGGGGGGAAAGTGAGGAGAGGAATGCTGTAATGAAGGATGTGTACAAATGGCCACGTGAAGCCTGATCAGAGAAGTGGGTGTCTAACAGGAGATACAGTAAGGGAGCCTGAGGGAAAGAATACAAGAAATGGGACAAATGTAGAGCGATCCTTCCCCTAGCCTACTCTCCCAGCTTCTGACAGCCGACGATTTATGGTCTTCTTGAGCAAGAAGTTTCCTCAGGAGCGCCTTGCTTATTAACCATTCACAAACCTACCCTTAAAGAATTGGTCCGATTCTTTTTTGACTTCCAGACACATCCATCAGAAATTAGTTTCACGCTTTAATTGCAGCGTATGAAAAAGTATTTCTTGTTGGTTTTAAACATCTAATACTTTATTTGGGTAGCATTTGATCTTGCATTAGGAGAAACAGTGAATTGTTCCCTCTTCACCTACTCCCCTACATTCAGAACTGTGTAGATATCTACTCCACTTCCCTTAGCGTTGTCACCTTTTTCCAATCTGAAGAGCCCTAACCTCTTTAGTTTCACCTCAGGTGGCTGCACTGCGTACTTCTTAAACTTCTCACCTCTTTCTCTATAGTTCTGCTGTATCACTTTTCCAGCACCAGCATCA
Organism: Phoebastria nigripes; assembly: GCA_035582835.1. Lineage (NCBI taxonomy): Eukaryota > Metazoa > Chordata > Aves > Procellariiformes > Diomedeidae > Phoebastria > Phoebastria nigripes. The sequence goes on along the minus strand of JAYKAV010002903.1, from coordinate 180,842 downwards.
GGACTGCATGCAAAGTCAAGGCAGAGGTGCACAGATGTTTGCACAGAACAGCCCTGGCAGCAGCAACTGCAGCGCCTGCTGCTCAACTCCCTCCTTCGGAAGGAAGAGGAAATTCTCACAAGGAAAACCAGCCTTAAGTCATTCAGCATCACCCTTTTTACAGCCAAAGCAATCATTCTCTTCCACCATAATTACAGTATTACCAGAAAAATTTAGGATTTCAAGGAAAATTAATTATGATTCTTCTTCAGATGATCCAATAAAAGCTTGCTTGCATTTTGAAGTTAGGGATGGTATGTCAGCATCAGGGCAAGAGAAAATATTTAGGTGTCCGTGTCTCACAGTTTAGACACAAAGTCCATGTGATTTGTTGTCAAGAAGTTCATTTTTTAAATTTGTTTGAATTTTCAATACACTTTTCATAAAGAAAAACATTGGCAGCTGTGTTAAAGAAGAAAAGTAGACCTACAAGATGCACCAACTGAAACTAGACCATCCTTTCTATAGGACTAGCAAGGGACTCAGATTCCAGCAAACCAAACACTATAGACAAGATGGCTGAAAAATGAGGCAGGGCAAAAATTATCTACTGCACTTATATTAGGACCTATAAAACATTATTAAATGTTTATTTAGAAAATAGAATTTATAGTGGGCAACTACTCAGAGTTCTGTTTCATGCTCAGGCATGAGAGTGATGAGAGGAGTCCAATTCCCAGCAACTTGGTGGTTTGGGCTAGGCCATTTTATGTGCAGTTTGTTTGGTTTTTTTTTTTCCCCCAAGGGTAATAAATATTATGTGAGAAGAATTTAATAGCAATGAGGGCAAATGAAGACTCCATCTTCTCAGATTTCATATCCTTTTTTTTTTTTCCCCAGTTATCCTTTTTCAACTTTCCACTTGAAATATATTTTCTTATCACACTCTGCTACCTCCAGCAATGTCTTTAAGCTTTTACTCATTTTAAGGACAGGAATCCACACTTCTTTATGTTAATGTAGAGCCTGAGGAGCTCATCCACACAGCTGCCATTCCTTTTCACTTGCTGCCAGAGACTGACAGGCAACCCCAAATCAAACTCATTTCCCTCCTTACCCTGCGGATGAGGAGAAGTGGCAGGTTCCAAAGACAGAGTTTGTCTTTCTAGCAGCAAGGAGAAAGTTGCTATGGCTGTCTCATTCTACAATGAGACATTTATTTATGGGCATGTACTTTATTCGGACTTTTTAATGATGGGAGAAACGGGGATAGGGAGACCTGGTTAAGCCTGTATTGATTTAACACTCCCCCTTTCTCTGTTTTCTTTCTCTATGGTTGCAATAGGCAGTTCTCAAGACAAACTACCTGCTCTGTACACGTTTCCAGTAAACAGAAGTTAAGTTTAACACTCTGCCTATAAAATGGTCCTATTAAGAAACACCCTCCCAAAACACTAGGGACTGCGAAGTACCGAACGTCCCTAGTACAAGTGCACGGCCTTCTAATACTCAATTGTATCATCTCCATCTACTGGCCAGAAGAAACTTTAGCTGGAGCACCGAACTGGTGAAGTATAACCACTGCATCCACACACTTCTTCTTGCTAACTGTTGATAAGGCCCCATTTTAGCAATTTTGGGGGGTTTGGTGTTTATTGAGTTTGGATTCCCCCCCCCNGCATTAAGGGGAAACCACTGCAATTGTGTTAGAAAGTAAAAGCATTTCAGCAGGGAAAAAACAGTTACAAGGTCAGCATTTCTCTTAAGTAAAAGTTTCATAACAGTCGTTTTCCTGAGCTCAGTGTAAATACTGAACCTTTTCAGACTTCCTCATTGTCTATTGCCTACCTTCCCCCCCCCCCCCCCCCCCCCCCCCCCCCTTTTTTTTTTTCCTCCAGGCATACCAACTCCTAAACAGACAAAACTCCACAGTAAAAATATCACTTGGTATTTTATTCTCAGATATTTAAAAATGGTGATGTTGCACAATTTTACTTTAAGTAATTCAGGCAGCGTTAACTTCCCCAATTCAAGATATTGTGTTATGATTATCTTTTTTGCAGGTCTGAGTATAAAACGTGAGATTTATTCCAAGCTTTTTTGGAAGCATTAGTTTTTAAGATAGTATATGAACTGAATATTAAACCTTTTAATTAATTTACATCAAATCCTATCACCTCAAGATAGGACCATGCAGTTATTAAAGAACAACGTTTTGTTAACAGCACATACTACATGAAAAACCATACTTCAGATATATTTAAAATAAAACTTTCTGTTGCTACTTAGGAAAAAAGCAGTCACAAATTTAATGCAGAAATAGTAAGTTGAAGAAATATCCCCTTTCTTTTTTCCTCCTTCCCCACTCTCAAAAGACACTGGCCATCCGCAAAAGGTAGCAACCAGTGGTAATGGTGTTGGCAAAACGAGAGACAAGTAACGACCTTCTGAGCAAAACTGACTGAAGTTAAACTTGCAATTCCCATCAGTCACCGCTAACTCGGGAATACTTCACTATTTATCCCTGGGTAATGGTCCCCTGGGGAGCATCTGCCAACATGCCTCATTCCCTCTTTTCTGGAAGAAAATTCCAAAATTCCATTTCAGCAACCAGTATTGCTCATGTGGAGCCTCAGGAAAGCTTTGAACCTCCTCTGCTAGGAGCAACATACGACACCACATCCTCCAAAACCAAACCCTTAAGGCATTCACTGCTTACTGTTAAATTTTCATATCTACTGCTAAGTAAGTGCAACTCTGCTACAAATACTTGTGTGCACCTAGTGTTATATTAGCTTAAGTTATTCTTAAACCAAGAATGGTACCAATACTAAACTCAAAAGACATTTTGATTTCACGGTTTAGCAGCCACAAAAATTCCCTGCACCTGAAGCGAGGTCATGGGCAGCCTCTTGAGTCAGAAAGCAAAACCATAAAAATCAAAACTGACTTGAACATACTAGGTCCTACCTTACCTTCTTGAAAACATACGGAGAAAATTACGTCACTGGTCTGAATTGAAATGACAGGAACAGATCTGACAGAGATTGTAGAAACAGTCTCCTCAGAGCAGAAATCGCCGTTTCTTGTCTCCAAACCGAAGAGGCGAATTTCACGCTAACTCCAGCCTTGCAAGAGCGCTCGGAGATCATCATCCCAGGCTGCCATTCCTGGGCTGATTTTCTAAATAGGCTCAGAATACCTGAGAGGCTATTTGGTTTCTTCTCTGTCAGGTAATTAGAAAGATCAGAGTCAATTCTGCAAGCAGTATCTGTGAGCGCATAACAAATGTAAAGACCAAACATTTAGGCCTCATGGGCCATGAAGGAACAAGACACCGCGTTTGAAAAGCAAATACTCTGATACAGAAAAGTTCTACAACTCAGGACACGAAACCTAGATTTCTGCTGGAATAACCATACTGTTACTGAGCTTAGCATTCTGTATTCAAAGATACGAAACACACAGCTTTCTCACGTCCCRAATGGGTCTCCATTCCTCATCTCTCTTTTGAGTCAGAAAAGATGCTGTAGAAACCGTTTCCTGAACTAAAAGCAAACCAAATTTATGGCTTCTAGGGCTATAGCAGTGGGTAATATCTCCTGAATGAGGCTCCTGTGAAAGAGGAAAATTAATTCAGTAGTGGCGAAGAGGCACAAACTTGGTGTTATACCTGTTAGTAGTTAGTGTGTCAATAGTATGTTAGTCTGAGGCTAACGTAAATCAGAGAGAAATCTAACTTGATGACAAAAGGAGGTATCAATGGAGGTAGCTTACACCCTCCAGAAATAAAAGCATCTTCTCAATCACACCTTCAAATGGGGATTAAATAGCAGGTAATTTACCTGCCAATGTGAAACACCTCAAGTGTTAGTGAAATCTCCTTCAGAACTGACACGATGAGGCAGCAGGGGGCCTGTCTGACTTTTAGAGAAAGGTTTTGGTTTTTTTTTTCATTGGTTGATTATAGGAGTAGGAAAAAAATATATTCCAGGAAATCAAAGTGTTTCCAAGTAGCTGCATTATAGTACAACTACTGAGGCTATTCAGTGAGCCACTGAACTGCCAACAACAAACACCATCCCACGGACCACCTGAGATGCTAACAATGTCTCATCTATCAGCACCAACTCAGATGGTAGTCTCCTTYGGTCTCAAACACTTCCTTATGACAAAATCTATCATCATCTAGACACACCTACTTTCCTTCACTGAATAGGGCTGCAGACAATTATTTACGTACAAACTTTGTTACAGATATCCAGTATCAGGTGAGATGAATCCCACGACTTTTATCCAACATTGAGCCCATACCTCCGAAGTCTCAACAGATGTTAAGCTGTCCTGTGAGATGTTCTTTCTTGAAGCAATAMAAACATCTTCATGATAATCAAAAAAGGGAAAAGGACCTCTACTAGACAGAAGCTTAGATCCTGTTTACTGCTTCTCGGAAGACAACGAATGCATTTCTTAGAATTTAAGAGACCGTCAAGCCCCATGCAAGTAAGTACAATTGGCTAAGTTAGCAAATAAGAGTGGACTGAATGATTAAATAGCAAAGGCTAAGGCTGCTCTGACGCACTGCAAAATATCAAAGTTGAAAAAAATATGGGGTGGCAAATACCTGACTTCTGTATTATTTTTAATACCACCCTCATTGTATTTGGAAGACTCCGTGTATGTGTGCACCCCTACAGACACCACTAAGGCAAAAATAAGGCTCCAGTTCAAGAGCCCAAGGCAGCTGCATACCCAGTACATACATGCATACACAGAGTCATTAGGAAATTCACCTTCCTTAATTCTTTATTTCATCAAAAATTCCAACTGTGCAACACGTCTTACTCTCACACACGTACTCCATAAATGAGACTGAAAGATCTAGATGTGTAGAGAACAACAGACAACATTTGGCATAATAACAACTGCTCTATGCTGGGGAATAGCAGCCCTTGCACTCAGCATTACTTCAAAGTCTCTGCAGAGAAAAGGCAATGACAGAACGCCACAGCAGTACACAAACCCCATGTTGAAAACATGAAGTCTACAAGTCACTTTCTTACACAGATTTTGCACAGGATTCTCAGGGAGATCTTGTAGACAAAGCCAGGCAAAGGAGACTAGACATTTATCTGCATTAATACCTTTCATGAACAACCTAGAGCTGCAAACAAAAAGCAAGTAGGTGCACCTTCAGAACAGCAAGAACAGATGAGAGTTTAGATGGGAACTCACCTAAGCTTCAGGAGATGAGCTACTTTTGAAGGCAACGCTCATAAACACTAGTTACTATTCTATGCTTAAATAAGCTAATGAAACTACAATACTGGAACACAAAGCRTGGGGAGTTTTCTAGTTGTTTTTTGTTGTTACTGAGTACAGCTTTGAACGCTTTTGCTGAGATGTCTAGGGTGGGTTCGGTACCTCTTTGTTCTGCCAAAGCAGAGCACCGCTATTGTTGGCAGCGCTCTTCACACTACATGAGGTACATCTCTTAGCAAATGCAATGGCTGAACATTTTGATAAAGCATGATTTGGAGTTCTATACTCAGAAAAAATGGCTGAAATAAAACTATGGCCCTTCCCATATCAGTACCACAGATCGATTCCTTCAACTCCTTCCTAAGGATGACTTTTATTTTTTGATAGCTGCAGATAAAGCTACTGTTCTACTATACTTTGTTTGGGCAAGAGCACTGCAGTGCTGTGGAAGATGAAGAATGGTTGACTGCTTAAAAATTCTGTACTGCAAGCATCAATTAAGGAACCTGAAAAGCTAAGATTAGTGATTCAGACAGCTTTTAAGTATGCGGAAAGGGAATGTAGTTTTTAAAACTTGTATGAGTTGAGAAAATGCTATGGAAGCTTTTGGATTAACCCTGATAAGTGGGGACAGGCAAGACAAGACCTCCAGGTACTCCCTGGAACTGACCTACTTGTCAGGCTGGCAGTGACCAGTGACTAAATCGGTGCCCTTTTCTTTGACAAAATGATTGTTAACAAGGTAGAAGCAACTGCACAAAGTTGCTCTACGCTGGCTCTGGCACACAGAGCAACCCCGTCTCCTGGTTCTATCTGTTCTCATTTACTTGGACTGATAGGAAGAAAAAAGAAAGAAAATTCAAGTTGGTCCATTAGGAGAGCAACTAGAATGCTGCTCTTCTACATTACAGAGAGCCAAAGTTGATGCTGTTTCAGGGAAATACCAAATGTACTACTATTTTCTCCACATAGTGGTAATCCAAAGAAGGGAAAACAAAAAATTTCTAAGGCTGAAACTTTGAGAAKTACAAAAAGCAAGCTGCAGGGAAAAACTTAAATGTTTTAGACATTTAGAAATTCAAATAAAGAACACTAAAAAATCAGCAGGAAAGATGAAAGATATGAAATACCCCAATTTTTGTAGCCAGCACCAGTGCTTGAGATAACTGACCTGACTTACTAGTTCTCTCACAGTACAGGTATCTAATCCTTAACAGTTCATTTTCCAGACGTACGAACGCTTGAATTTCTGCAAATACAAGATTAATAATATTTAACAAAGTGGAAACTGGACCAGTAGATACTTTGCTGCACTGTTTCAGCTGCCTCTTAGACAAACTACAGTATCAACCCATATGGTTAAGGCAGTCTGTGTCACAAACATTTGGATGTAACAGTCCTAGGCAGTTTCTGATAGACCTCATTCTGTATTGGGATTTTTTTGAAACATTTTCAAAGGCAAAAATAAGTTTATTCTTTAGTAAGAGAGGAATTTATTACATGTAAAGGTCTACCTTTTCTTGTTATAAAGGAGGARAACTTACACCCTCTTTGAAAAGATTTGTGTGTTTTAAGAGACTATTGAGATTGACTTGAAGAACGCTTCAGTAAACAACTGAAGTTTTTAAAGATCAATGCGTGTAACACCACCTTCAAAGTAAGAGAGTACAAAAACTTCACTCACCTTTGTCAGAAATCAGATACTCTATGCTTATATTTGCTGGTATGTTAGCTGGTAAATGATGTATTGCTCTTGAGGTACCAAAAACACCTGAAAAGTTTTTTGATTCTTTCAGGTCAGGCTATCAACTATCGGATTGTTTTAAACAAAACACAGACTACTGTAACAGTATCACTGGCTGCCAGATCGTGTTCCACATTTGCAGCTGGAACAACACTACATTTTATAAGTTATGAAATGCAATTGCATCTGAACATGAAAAACATTTTTAAGTCAAGATATGTAAATTTACTGTCATAAAAGGAATGCCATTAAGTTTCCATCCTACACACTCGGGTGAAAATTTTGTTAAAAAGCCAAGAAACGAAAATGTGTAAAATCTGTAATAGGCAACAATATACAAAGTTTCAAATATAAAACCGTGACTTGTATAGTTTGTTACTTGCATCTTTTCACAAGAGGAAATGAAAAGAACCACACATCACTGAACTTCTACACGAGCTTCTTGTGTTTCAATGTCATTTATTGAGGAGTGAATGAGATACTGTCAGACATGCCAAAGAGACTTCACATTCAAGGGCTGGAAGCTGAACAGCTTTCCTCATTGAGTCACTGTACAAGTTGTTTTTGGGAATCTGAAAGTGCGATCAATGAGGTCTTCATGCTCGATGTTTGTCTTCAGTTTTTCGTCTTTTGATCTACTAACTTGTTGGGCAGAAGGACACTTTCTACCCTACAAAGACTCACACTCCAATTAATACAATTAACACTAGATGTAGAGAAACGTTTATCTGTTATAACGTACATCTACTGCTGAATACAAGGTCTTAAAGCTGTTTCTTAATTCATTATGTCTAATGAGAAAATTCAACTTGTTTCCCTTTCACCATCGTATGGATGGCTTATACCGTTAGAAAAATACTCTTCAGTGCTATTGTAGGGTTTACAGGAAACTTCTTCCGTGTTGTGGGATAGAAACCGATTTAAACGCCGTTCTGAAAGAATGCTTCTTCCTGCTGCCACTGCCTGTAGGTTGCAGAAGAACGGCCTACACGCACTACAGTTCTGGTTTTACTCAAAAAAGAAACAAAAGAAACCTAAACAATAGGGTAAACGTTTATTTGGAGTTAGTTTTCTTGCAGATGATAATTAAGGCCCTTCAAGCAGAGGTCAGGAGCTCCTGTATGGCTGCCTGTTGATCTGCATTGAGCTGTGATATGCATTCTGTCCACAGTCCTCCAGATGTCTAGAAAACAAATGAGAAGTTGTCTTTATGCAGGCTGACAAGCTTCTAAGGCACACGCTAAACTTTCTTATGTTTACAAAGCTCAACATTCACTGGGCTTCTTCCTGTAATATATGCCAAAGAGAACAGACTGAAATCTTCAGTTATACACAGTCCTACGTAGGTTCAACCAGAGATGCTCTAAAATGCTAAACAGAGGCAAGCTCTGGTTAAATAGCACTGGCGTAATTGATTTGAAACTCCTGGGAGCTCCCTATAGCTAAGTGGGTCAAATGACCACAGCCTAACCATTTGCTCCATTTTGCACTGAAGTTAAAAGATCAACGTTCAGGCAAAACTGAACCTTACCCAAATGCGAGAGTTTCTTTTGGGCACTGGTGCACCAGTAACGCATTTAGAGGAAGGGAGCGCTGTGATTATAGCATGACGTGCTACATACACTAAGTGTGTATGTGCAAAATTCTGCTGCCAACACATGGCATTACTCTTTAGTGAAACAAATGGTGAACTACTTCCCAGAGAGAAGAGAACGTACATAGCATCTGTCTGGGTAAATGTAAACCCACGCTTTCCCGCCCCTCGGTATACCTCATCTGTGTTACCACAGCCCTCAGCTGAGATGTTGGCTTTTAAAGTCACCATCAGTAGGGACTGGTTCTAATGGTACCAGAAAATGCTGAAAATTAAAAAAGGTTGGGAGTATTTATTCACTTATCAATAGAAGCTGGAAGCAACTGCCACCCTGCTTTCTTTAGGAGGACAATGATAGGAAAAAAATTGCAGGTGACTGGTTGTAGGTCTTTTGATTGGCTTTTGTAATAGCAGTATACTTGAAGTAAATTAAAAAGAACTGTTTTCATTTATATTTGGTATATTTTATGTTCAGCTCTATAATGCCCTTTTCTCACACACTCCTTAAAAAAAAAAATCAAATAAAAATAGACTCACAGAATTCAAAAGAATTTGAAAACAAAGTCCTCAAGTTAAGTTTGGGTTTGTGGTTTTAGTTTTAAATAATATTAGGCATTTTATATTCTCAATGTATAATGGAATATGGCAAAACTAAATGTGCTTTTCCAGCATTTCTGACACACATTTAAATTGATACACTCCACTGAAGTATTTCTGGTCTGAGAATACGTAAGCATGAGGAAAAAAGTTTATGTTTAATTCCAACCATGACCATAACATTACTCATGTCAGATGCTGGCAGTGGAACAGCTTACTGAGATAATTTAAAAAAAAAAAAAAAAAAAGAAAAAAGAAAAAAAAAAAGAAAAAAGAAAAAAAAAAAGTCTTTCTCCTGGAATCTGAGAAGCAGCAGCAGCAGGAAGACTGTTAGCAACTACACAGCCTTTTAAGTTCCTACCATGGTACAAAACTCTTACAGTCCTTTACTAAAGTCTAAGTATTATCTGTGAAGAGATATAGGATTGGTAACAGTAAGCTAAAATTACATTTTTAAAAAAACATGACCTTTAAGATTTTCCCCCCCCAGTCTGAAGGTAAATCATTTAACCAGTGCAGAAGTCTTGTCTCCATCTTAAAGTTCCTATCATTCTTGGCCAAAACAAGACTTTGCTATACACAACTAATCTATACACGTATGTGCCATTGTATTGTTAAAAAAAAAAAAAAAAAAAAAAAAAAAATCAACTAACCTTGAGCATGTAAGGTAAACTGAACAAATGCATTAGCATACCCTAATATAAAGTTCCGTACCCAGACTTTAAGTACTAACAGCAAGGATTCATATCTGTCAGCCAGAATCTAGAGCAGCCACTTACACCACTTTCACTTTGAAACTTTGCTTGTTTTCATTCCTTTTATGCCTTCAGAGTTTTAACAAGTCATTTTCTACCAGACATGTTGGATCTCACAGGCTGATACACTCATCCAAGCGAGTCCTTTCCAAATCAAGTATTCCTAGAATTCTTGAACCCGAGTTTTGCCAAAGCCAGGTAGAATGGATAGTAATTGAACAGCTGCTGCTCCAAATCCTCTACGCATTTTTATAAGCTATATGCTTGCCAGGCACACTACTTTATACCATTAGGTGCTGCAACTGATAACATTTGGCCCTGGATCAGATCTGCCCTATGAGCACTATCACTTACAACACCGTAGAGAGGTGCAGCTTAAATACTTGGACATCCTCATCACCCAGCACCRTAAGTACTCATTATGGCATAACGGAAGTGAACCTTGAGGCAGTTCCCCAAAGGTAGGGAAAACATTGAACAGCCGCCTATATTTGCGCTGGATTAAAGAGGGCAGCAGTAAAATTACTTGTGGTTTGCACTCGTCCTCTAGCAAAGATCCCAAGCCTCTGCTATATTAGTAAGTCACCACAGGGTGCTGGGGACCCTTACAGGAACCACATGTTGGATCAAATCCTGCAGTACAGTTCACTGATACAGAGGTAGGCAGATTCCTCTCCAGATTTTAATTTCTGGCTCAGAAAAAAACCCAAACAAACCCACAAACAACTAATATTGGCTAGCATGTTAACCACCTAGCTTTTTAAAATTAATAAGCTTCTGAAGTTTATCAAAAGAGACAGACTTTATTCAAGTGCAAATGTTACCAAGTTTTATCATTAATGGTTCGAGGAATGTCCAAGGATCTCCAAGATCACTGGCTGAAGTGTTATTCTCTAAGGAAACAAGGCTCTCAAAATTGGTTTAACAGTTTGGTTACTTCTGAAAGTAGATTCTAAATGTTCCCTTTATACCTAAGCAAGCATTTATTTACCTGCACTTGGCGAACAACATTAGCCAACCGCTTGGTACATGGATCTTCATGTTTAATAGCTTCATGAATTTCACCATCCGCAATTATACCAAATATTCTGGGAAGGTTAGAGTTGTTGGGACCGAGGACAACTGGGTTGTTGCTGTTACAATCAAAATATATATTACAAATTAATTTTTTTAGTTAAACATTAATTTATGTAAGCATTTTACATGTCAGTTGAGTGATTTTGAAATATCTTATTCTAAACCTGCTTATTTACATCTAAGTTTCACTCAGCTGAATAAGTATGCATAGCTTTGTTGCCTGCTGACAGAATGTTCCCTCTCGTGTTAATATTTAACCAGCTGATTCTTTAATCAGCCTACACTTTATCAGGAAGAAGTTCTGAACTTTACGGAACTGTTGAGTTCCATGCACATGGAACTGTAAACAGTGTGACAGGAATACCCTGCCTAAAAGGGCTTATTCCTCTCTCTCTCAGTGCTGCAAGGGGGAGGAGGTTGTGTTACTGGCGTCAGAAAGCACCAGCAACTTCAGCTCTACACCAGCACTCTCACTGACACAGCAAGTAAGCAGTTCTGCTCCCTCTTTCTCAGTCAAGTGTTGGAGTAGAGGAGTGCTGGCAACCACAGATCTGGGCGGAAAACATGATCTACTTCCAGCCCTGCCACCTACCGCTGCTGGAACGCAGAGGCTGTGAATGTAGGACTGACAGAGCGCCAGAGAAGTACGTAGCAAGGCTGAGCAACCTGCACAGAGCTGGGTACAAAAGTGTGCTAGTACTGTAATTCCTGATTTCTATATACGTGTGTGTATGCATACTTGTCAGTGTTATTATGGTGTCTCTACACAACTGTACTATTACCAGTATAGAGATCTCAGTTGCCACCACCCATTTTGAGACCTTGCCTTAGTAAAACACCAAGAGATACAAAGTATTCGCATAGTAGAAAAGACTGTAGGAAAGCCAAGTTATTTCCTTTCTACTTTTCTACTAAGATATCATAGTGTCAGCCAGAACATGGCTACTACGTAATGATTCAGAAGCTGACATTCCTCCACTCAATTATGAAGTGCAACTTGCACCCACACGAGACTATTTTACTTCCACTGACCTATGGGAGGGAGCACAAATCTAAAGAACAAGCTGTGGGACAAGATGCTTTCAATAGTAACTGAAATTATTATTACAAACTTACTAAGGGAGATAGCACTGTACCATGAATTTATCTGTATTATTTCTCTACTTCATACTTTGTTTTGTTGATACTCAAGCTTTTGGAAAGCAAAAAGGTGCAAACCTACATTAAAAGGTTATGAAAAGAAGGCGCTGCAAGGGCATGTGTGCTGCTCTTAAGTAAAAGGACCTGGTCAGTTATTAATGCTGATATGTAAGCAGAGTATCAAAAATTTTCCTGAAATTTTCTGTAGAAGTTCCCAGCTGATCCTTTCCCATCATGTAGATATAAAGCAGCAGGAATTTTTTCAAGCCATACAGGCATTAGTTAAGATAAGAACACCAACTGTTTAAAAACCAGCAATAACATCACGGAAGGCTCAGTTCTGACATTCCAAATTATCTTCTCTAAAGCATATGCAGATTAACCTGACAGTTTCTCAGTTTTGGAAAACGAATGCAAGGAAAGAAGCTGCAAACAGGCTTACTTTCTGCATTTATGTCAAGACTTTGCCTTACCTCTCAATTAAGTCACACAGATAATTGAAAGTATGAACAGCTTCTTCTTTATCTTCATGAAGTGGAAGCCATGATAACCAGTGTGGCAGGACTTCTTCAACATTTACACAGTCAGGCTTGAACTTCATTATCTTTCCTACAGCTGAAATGCAGTTCTCTGTTGCGTTGACATTCTCTTTGGTTTTGGCATCTGGTGACTGAATGACTCTCACCAGCAATGGAAGCGCCTCTAATTGTTAAACACAAGAATAAAGTTTAACGCACAATCAAGTTATATTTTATTAACATCACCAATTCTACATGAGACTACTGCACATATTAAAAATGGGGCTTTTTTGTGAGCCAAGCACCAAAATCCAGTCATCCCAATGTCCCACTACTTCTAGGTTCTTCCCCGCTCATTAACCATCATATGGAAAACAAACAGATAGATAAAACTATGCAAGGAAACACAAGAAAACAGCTACTGCAAAAGTTTGGATTTGCTTTCTAAGTTCAGAAGAAAAACAAAAAAATCTTCCGGTGTCTCTCAATTCGAGTTATGCAATCTACAATATACAAGACATTGTAATTTATAGTAAAAACAAAGGTAACAAGCATTATCTTTTTAATCTAACCAGTTCTATAAACACGGGATGATGAAAAGCACCGATACAGAGACATTCACGTTAATTTGGACTGTAGTGCATGTCTACAATGTATGCCTGCTGTACATCTATTGCTTGTGCGCACATACATATAAACATAGGTGTACGTACACATACACACCTCCCACCACTAAAAAGTGCACTAGGAAAAGCTCATAGGAGTAATCTCATCTGGTGCATCCACCTGGCATGGTTTAGATGGTAAAAATCAAACATCAAGGAAAAATGCCAATTTTCTTGCTACATTAATAGCAATTTTTTTTTTTTTTTTTAAATAGTCATGCAGGTAATGACACGCACACTTCTAAATGAAGACTAATGTCACATTTTTAGTTAGTAGTGTCCATGCAGACTTCAGAGCACTCTATATGCATACAGGAAACAAATTGTCCTTGTGTTCTTCTAAAAATATAATGCTAAAGCTGTAAAATTCTGTATCAGCACAGAAAACAGGTTGTGGAATTGTGCAGAAAGCACAYTTCGAAATAACTCCAAGTACTGAAGAAGAGTGAGATCTCACACTACTTCATTTTGATGAGTAAGTAGCAGCTTTGCAATCAAGGAATACACAATGACACTTGGTATATTAACTTCACTGAACAGATTTTTGAAGAATTTAGCAACTATGGAAAAATATAATTAACCTTAAGCTAGACGAGTTACAGGGCTGATAAACATTACAGAACTACAGAAACATTGGTCATCAGACCCACTAGCTTGTGTATTGAATGCAGGATAACRTATTGAATGCAGGATAACAATGCTRGACTTTTCTGCAAAGCAGAGTTTGTTTCATAGAAGTCTACAATGTCCAGGCAAACTGAGTCTGCATTTTACACCTCAGGTTTTCATGACTGCTGAAGCGAAACCTCATCTGTATCTCCTCATACTCCTTAATACTGATGGATGACTCTGTAGGTATATGTGTCCTTGCAGCCATAAGATTAGGAGGGCATCAAAATGAATCAGCATAAGTCTACTCCCTACAGCTTAGCAGGCAAGTTTTCTTCTTGTCTAGAAAACAGGTCCATTCTCACATAGATGTTGTGGTAGATGATACCTAAAAAACCCTTTTGACTACAAAAGGCCATCTTCTATAATAACAATAGGTTTTTTCCCAAGGACTGAGTGCTCTGACATCTTGCACCACCAAAAGTTTCAAGGCCACTGATACGGTTTAGGAAGAAACACATGCAGTTGATTAATACAATATTCACAGAGAATAGCTGATTATGTTCTTCCACCAACATAAGAAATAGAAGCAACACTGACAGTCACATAAATTGTAACCTTGTAACCTCATTTAGAAAGTTACTTGATTTGCTGTAGTTTTTCCTTCAATCTTATTACTTTGTTCTTTATTAATTCTATTTTTAATTCTTTTTGTTTCATCATAATGTAGCTCTTGTGCCATTTACAAGTTCTGCCTATATTCCTGTATTTTTCAACTGACTGCCAAAAATGCTCATGTTAATACATCTGCTTTTTCTGACTAGTCCCGAGTCTTTACATACTGCTACAAACTTGCAATAGAACAATATGCCAGTGCTATATATTAATCAGTAAAGAAATTAAATTATAAATAAAAGCTCACAAAAACGATGTTTTCAGAGAAGACAGTAAAACCTATGGGGTAGAAAGCTTCTCATGCCATGGATCAACTTTGTTTCTAATCACAGCACATCATCTAATAAAATAAATCACAAAGTTCTTTCATGTACATACAAAAGTATTTAAAATACTTTTGAGGTGCCTGCTAATACGCTGTATGCTGTAAAGTAAAAAGGTTATTTATCTAAACACCCAACTAAAGGAGAAGCCAAGTGTCTGGGTTTAATCAAGGATTATTTGTCCAAATACAAAGAAAAGGATCAAAGTTGTTACAAAGTTTAAGTGGGCCAAGGTAAAGTCTAATGAATGAAAAATAAAATTAGACTTCAACAGATGTTAAAAACCCCCAAAATTCCAAAATCAGAACTATCTTGACCTCAGTCTCTACTCCTCTAGTCTTGGGACAAGACATAAAAACCTTATGGAAAGGTTCACAAAAAAACCCTTTTAGGAAATATTTTTCCAGACAATTTTAAATTTTAATGCTCTTAATGTTTCACTGCAAGGTTTCCCCCCCTCCTTTTTTTCTTTTTTCTTTTTTTTTTTTTTTTTTTTTTTAAAAGACACCTCATCTTGATTGTGACCATGTGACAGTTACAGTGAAAATTACAACCTCTATTGATGTAGGTAAGACTTGTGTTAAAGCCCTATTTTATCCCTATCACATGGTTCTTATTTTCTTACATCACTTAATTCAGCTTTCGTTTAAGATTCTTGTGAAATACATATTTGAAAGGGCTAAGTATTTTCTTAAAAAAGGAAAAAACCCTCTATTTAGCATGCAAAATTAACTTTGTTGACTGGCAAAAAGAGTGCCAGCAGACAATCATTCCTTTAAATTCAAGACAAATTTGAAGTTTTAGAGAAACCTGAGACATTCAGAAAGAAAGCACACAAAGTGTTTCTGATAAGCATTATATCACACTAATTTCATTTCTTAGTCACAGAAATCAGGCTCCTTCTTTTTATATAACTGGAAAGCAGAGAGCTGCATTAGTTGTATTCTAGGCTACTCCTTAGTACAGGTCACTTGTATAATTCTGCCAGACATCCAAAGGGTTTTGCATTAATATGTAACCACATTAGTATTAATAAAAAGCAACTATGAGACAGGTGTGTACCAGAAAGCTATTTTTTAATGAAATTTAACATTTGCATGGCAGACCACATTTTTTTAAAAAATATGTAAATCAAGTTTGCTAAGCAGTAAGTTCTGCAACAGAAATGCTACTAAGCAGCACATCATAGAAAGCCCAAGGAATTCAGGTACTTTACTAATCATCACCAGTCTGCCACACAGGTCATACTGGCCATCTAGTTCACTGCCAAAGGGAAGAGATCTCATCAACCAAAAGGCGAGCAATTTTTATTTCCACCGCCGCCCCCCCGCTGAATCACACATTCAAATAGTTTTATCAGATGCATGTACGTACCTGTGCAAAAAGGACGATAGCTGTCCCCACCAAATTGTGCCATAACTCCAACACCATAGGCAGCTGCTTGCCTAACCTCTGGGCTGTTGTCACATATTGACTGTAGCATTGGCCGCAGGAAGTATTCAGCATACTTGAACGAGGAGGGGCTGCAGTGCTCTACAATGTCGTCAAAAATGCACAGCCCCCACTGCCTGTCTGGCCATGGCCTATGTGGACACTGCGTCAAAAACAAGTAACATTTAAGCCACCTTAAAATTGGTAATTTTTGTACAGTCAATGATTATATCAACAGAACAATCACTGTAACAGTGGTCTAGTATTTTTGTAAAAATCTTCCTGGATTAAATTTAATCCTACAAACACATAATTTTCTGTAGTGATACTTGCAGCAATACCATAAACAAAACAAAATCCAGGTGAATATCTGAACTAATTAAAAGAATGATTTTAGGCTAAATCCTTTACCTCTATTTCACACAGTTACCTACTTCAGTCTCAGTTTTCCTCACTAGTCTGCAACACTTTTTTGGCCCTCTTCTTGAAATCCATTTTAGAGAGTATCAGACACTCTGATGGAGCAAAATTAAATTTCTCAAAATCGTTGTGTGTGTCAATGATCCTCGGTCTTGCAACACAGAAATTAGAAGTAGCACAGCAGTGCAGCTGTTCAAAAAGCACAGGGTAACAACTTCACGCTTGATCCAGAATAAACCTTGAACTGCCTCTATTTTGTAAAACAATAATTGCTACATTCTATCTACCAAGTTCTCTAAGATTCCAGCATGGGAGGCCTATTACACATCAAAAGGAAGAAGGAGAAAAAAAAAAAAAAAAAAATCAAAGTCAAATTAAAAGAAAGCAAGGTACTTACAATTAGGTTGACAATTAGTGGAAGTAGCCTTTCAAACCAGGGCAGCACCTTCTCCTTATAACTGCTGAATATTGAGTGCAAAATGTCCGATACTTTAGTCAAAATATAAACGTCACTGTCATCCTGATAGGAAAAGGATACAACTCACATTAAGACTAACGATCTTTAAAACAGTGGAAGTCATATGAAATGCTTAGGTCTCTAGACTAATGAAATAAAGTTGTTTACTGATTTAGTTTTGTAAAACCAAACTTTTTAAGTCCACTATTTTTCAACTCTTGGTCTAATCACAGAATGATAGCATCACAGAATGGTTTGGGTTGGAAGGGACCTTTAAAGGTCATCTAGTCCAACCGCCCTGCCATGGGCAGGGACATCTTGCACTAGATCAGGTTGCTCAAAGCCTCATCCAACCTGTCCTTGAACACTTCCAATGATGGGACATCCACAACTTCTCTGGGCAACTGCACTGTTTTTGGCTGGGGTAGAGTTAATTTTCTTCATAGTAGCTAGGATGGGGCTATGTTTTGGATTTGTGCTGGAAACAGGGTTGATAACACAGAGATGTTTTCATTACTGCTGAGCAGTGCTTACACAGAGTCAAGGCCTTTTCTGCTTCTCACACCACCCCACCAGCGAGGAGGCTGCGGGGGGCACAAGAAGTTGGGAGGGGACACAGCTGGGACAGCTGACCCCAGCTGACCAAAGGGATCTTCCATACCATAGGACGTCATGCTCAGCATATAAAGCTGGGGGAAGAAGGAGGAAGGGGGGGACGTTCAGAGTGATGGCGTTTGTCTTCCCAGGTAACAGTTACACGTGATGGAGCCCTGCTGTCCTGGAGATGGCTGAACACCTGCCTGCCGATGGGAAGGAGTGAATGAATTCCTTGTTTTGCTTTGCTTACGTGCGCAGCTTTTGCTTTACTTTATTAAACTGTCTTTATCTCAACTCACAAGTTTTCTCACTTTTACCCTTCTGATTCCCTCCCCCATCCCACCAGGGGGAAGCGAGTGAGCAGCTGCGTGGTGCTTAGTTGCTGGCTGGGGTTAAACCATGACAGCAACCTATTCCAGTATCTCACCACCCTCATTGTAAAAAAAATTCTTCCTTATGTTCAATCTAAACCTACCCTCTTTTAGTTTAAAATGGTTGCCCCTTGTCCTGTCACAACAGGCCCTAGTAAAAAGTCTGYTCCCATCTTTCCTGTAAGCCCCTTTTATACATTGAAAGGCTGCAATGATGTCTCCCCAGAGTCTTTTCTCCAGGCTGAACAACCCCAATTCTCTCAGCCTTTCCTCATAGGAGAGGAGTTCCATCCCTCTGATCATTTTTGTGGCCCTCCTCTGGACCCGCTCCAACAGGTCCATGTCTTTCTTGTGCTGAGGGCTCCAGAGCTGGACGCAGTACTCCAGGTGGGGTCTCACCAGAGCGGAGCAGAGGGGCAGAATCACCTCCCTCGACCTGCTGGCCACACTTCTTTGGATGCAGCCCAGGATATGGTTGGCCTTCTGGGCTGCAAGTGCACATTGCCAATTTATGTCCAATTTTTCCATCCACCAGTACCCCCAAGTCCTTCTCAGCAGGGCTGCTCTCAATCCCTTCATCCCCCAGTCTGTATTGATATTGGGGATTGCCCTGACCCAAGTGCAGGACCATGCACTTGGCCTTGTTGAATGAACTTCGCATGGGCCCACCTCTCAAGCCTGTCCAGGTCCCTCTGGATGGCATCCCTTCCCTCAAGCACTGCTCCACTCAGCTTGGTGTCATCTGCAAATTTGCTGAGGGTGCGCTCAGTCCCACTACCTATATGGTTAATAAAGATATTGAACAGTACTGGTCCCAGTACAGACCCGAGGGACACCCCTTGTTACTGATTTCCATTTGGACATTGAGCCACCGAATGCAACTCTTTGGACACAGCCATCCAGCCAATTTCTTATCCACCAAATAGTCCATCCATCAAATCCGTATCTCTCTGTCGTGGTTTAATTTAGTGTGCAATTTAGTAAGTTAGTGAAAATGATGTTGTGTGGGACTGTGTCAAAGGCCTTACAGAAGTCAAGATAGATGACATCAGTTGCTCTTCCTTAATCTATCAACGCAGTCACTCCATCATAGAAGCCACCAGATTAGTCAGGCATGATTTGCCCTTTGTGAAGCCACATCAGCTGTCTCTAATCACCTCCCTGTCTTCCACGTGCCTTGATGTAGCTTCCAGAAAAATCTGTTCCATGACCTTACCAGGCACAGAGGTGAGGCTGACTGGTTGCTAGTTCCCAGGGTCCTCCTTTTTACCATTCTTAAAAATGTAAGTCGATTGCTAGCACTCAGTTGCCTAGGACTTGAAGGTTTGTTTCAGGGACAGAAAAATTTTGTCAAGACAAACACTGCCTTGTGCAGATTTACTGCTTCAATGGATTCCCTTTACAGAAGACAGAAGGCCCTTTTCCTCTTCTGTAGCTTACAGATACTGTAACAAGCTTATATTGAAAAGTAAATGGATAACTGCCTCCGTGACAGAAGATTGTGGCAAAAATATATGCAATATTAATCCTCTCCTCTTATTGCATAACTTCATTTTCCACCTTGCCCAATTAATGCATCAAACTGGTGAAGTAAAGATCCTTAGCTCAGATTCAGCTATCAATTCACGTTATATTTGCAAGCGAGGATTGTTCCCTGGATACGCTTGTGTTGGGAAAACCCTGTAACTTTATTTTAAAGCAAGTTCTGTTGTACTCAGTATGGTTCCTTAAATCAGTTTAACAGGCACGGAAAACAGAATACAGCTAGTTTCTGGTCCCTAGTGAGAAACTAATACGTATTTCTCATGCAACAGGCAGCTTCCCACAACAGGATATTTAAAGCCTCACTGGTTAGACAACTTCTGCATTGTCAAGGCATAATTCAAGCAATAACTCTGGAACATAGGCACAAATAAAAATAGAGACAGAGAACTGCTGCAGCACACCACAAGGTCCACCTGCCCTGGTATTGCCTGTTTACTAATAGCTGAAAACACATGCTCATGGGGAGAGCATAACACTTGCTTAGTGTATGCCTTCTCCTACCCTCTATCAAATCAGCAGTTTAGTTATTGCCTAAGCTAGGGYTGTATCTGGATATCTTATTGAGACTACTGTTTGAGTATCTTTCATGACTTCTGTACTCCCTTATACTTCTGCTGCCTTGAAGTAAGGGCTACATAACCATATTCCGGGACCAAAGGTGTATATCCAAATATTACTCATTACCATATGTTAATTCTGTCCATATGGCAAGTGACATTCTGGTCCCACTCCTACTTTCACAGGGTAATGCAGATAAGTCTTCCTTGCAGTCTTTAAAAAAAAAAAAAAATCAGCAAGGTCAAATATAAATTGAAGCATTTTAAAAAATGCCTTGCAACTCTGCTGCAGAGTATGGATTCAGCTTCTCCGAAATGGCTGCTTGCTAGCATTTTCTCTCATTATCAGTACAGAGTGACACACATAAGAAAAAAGATAACAAACCGCCTAACTCACTGTCTACAAGAATGAACAGTAGACATTGCAAATAAGAAAGGGAGAAAAATGAGGAAAGGCTCTTGGCTCAGAACTTGAGTTTTGTTATTTTTTGATCTCAAGCAGTATGCAGGCGCCAGAAATCCTTTTGAATACTGGCCTAATGTTCCCAAAGGAAAGGGGCTCAAGAACTCATTGTTATTTAAGAAAGTATTTACAGACGAGCGCATGATCTGTTAAGATACATTCTGGAGTCTGCACACAGGTTAAACTCATGTAGACAAGCTTCACAATTCAACTTCAAAAGCTTCTCACATGCATTGTGTGGCAAAAAAATTTCCTATTTCTTAAATTTACCAAGTATCCTTTAAGTCTCATGTTATAAGCAGCAGTGACTTATTACTCTTTATTACTCTCTCCATACCAGTAATGATTTAATAGAACTATCGTATCTCTTCTACAGTCACCTCCACTTCAAACTAAAAAGTCAGTTCAGTATCTTAGTGCGTAAGTAGTCAATTCGGTATTCTCTCATAAGCAAACACATTATGCCAGCTATTCATCCTCCTGTCCTCCTCTGATACTATTTTATGTCTATTCTCTTTGAGACAGGCTCCTGACCCRACATGTCAGAGGTCTAGGTATCAGAGGTATGCTCAAGGTTAAGAGCCACCTAGGTCATAAGGCACAAAGAAAAAGGAAGTCAGCAGAGCTAGGCCTTAGATTATCATTGATAGAGCATTTGACAGCAGACTATTTAAAGTAATCCAATAATTGTTTGAGAGGATGAAGAAAATGAAGAGCTCTATCCTGAACTTCTTCCTTCAGTATACTGGACAAGGAAACCTTTTGTATTTTCTAATTCACACATGTAGTGTGACCCATTTCTCACTGGAAGTTTTGAAGGAGTATGGCAACAGAACATTCTTCCAGGAAGAAATAATTCTGAGGATGCACTATGCTTTAACTGAGTAGTGTAGCATATCTGTGTAATATATTTCCATCCTGGTGCTTTATGAGTGGAAAAACTCCCCAAACCAACTTACTTCATCTTGTAATGACTCTTCAACTTGTTCATCATAGTCTTCATCTTGTCTTTTCACTAAATTAAAAAACAAATATTAAACCATTACATTTCTACAAGTGCATAAGCAGCCTGTGAAAGGGAAAAAAAATATGCAGAAACAGATTTAGAAAATAGGAAACAGTAGCTGCAGATGCAACACGAATTTTCTGTCTAAGAAGCTTCAAAGAGCTTTCACAGAAAAACAAGAAGTATAATGAGACAGCTCAGTTTAAGAATGCGTAGAAGTGCATGAAATAGAAATGAAYGCACCAGCTTGTCCACAAGGACCAGAAAAGTGCAAAGACTCTAGATGAAAAAAAACACAGAAATGACAMCACCACAGACATGTGCACTGTCTTGAAGTAAATCTGTCCATCAACTTTTGATTAAATTACAGTATTTCTGCAAATGATGCCATCTTCATCTTCCCAGAGCTTACAAATATAACGAATGGATTCTGTTGTTTCAAAGTCCAATTACCTTCCATAGATATGCAAATTAAAGAAATCTGAACTAAGCTTTTTTTTGTGTTCAGAAATTATTAGGAATTCTGCTTTGAAGAACAGCCATTATCACATGTTAACTTACCCTGTCTTAATTCTTGATTTTTAAAGTGCTCTTCTAGTTTTCCTTTTAATATTCCTCCAAGTTCTTCAAAGTGTTCGTTGTTAAGGCATCCATCTCCCATTACCTCAATGCACTAGTGAAATAAAATGACTGGTTTTTCAGCTTTAAGTTACATGAGCAGTCTCAATGAAATCTAAGCACACAGAGAGTATTAATACATGCTCTGCTTTAAGTGATCACTAGCAGAAATAATCCTAATAGAACATTCATACTGTAATCAACGCTCAAATTATACAAGTAAGGCATAGTACCACTGTACATTTCATGCACATAACTTCAGTTTATGGTTTGTGGTTAAAATGAACAAATCTGGTAAATATTTTAGGTTAATACTTCAGTATTTTCATTCTTGCAAAAAAAGTACAACTAAGTTTTTCAACCAGCTATAACAGCATTTATAGTCAAACCAAAATTCATGTAGAGGAAGCCTTGCATTTCTTCCAGCCATTTAAATGAACATCAAACACATGTCCTTTCTTACCGTAAAAAGCTACAAACAGTAACGCCACAAAATTGGTAAGGAAGAAAGTTACCTTTGCAAAAGAATGCATTATTTCTGAGAGAACATCTGAATCTGGTTCTGTCCCAATGGCTTTGATGAGCGCATCACACATGAAGTGCCACATCTGTGTGAGGTATTCTGGCCCACGAACTCTAGCACATTCAAGAAGGAGAGGCATCGACTCTGCTGCTGCCACTCGAACACGTTTCATTATTAAGGAAGTAAAACAATCAATACCAACATAAAGTGCTTAGAATTTAAGCACCCATCACCATAACAAAGTTACTAGTTTTCTACCAGAAACTGTTTTTTGTTGGTTTTTTGTTTGTTTGTTTGGGGTTTTTTGTTTTGGTTTTGGGTTTTTGTTTGTTTGTTTGTTTTTAATTACAGTCCAGTGCATTTGATTTCTTAATTAGATACAGATTAAGATCATAGGAAAATTAAACTTTTTGCTATTTAAAAGTTGTTTCAAGCCTGTTTCAGGCTATGACAGAACAGCTATTCAAGTTCTCCTTCACTTTGTTGACACAGMTCACTTTCTCTACTGTTTGCTTTTAACATTATAGACACACTTATTTAAAAAGAAACTAGGGGAAAAAGTAGGATACATTGCCTAAAATAGTGTGTAAAACAACATTCTCAGAAACAACTTCTGCTATAAAGCAACAGAATATTTTAACACTAACACTTTCAATTAATTTAGGAAAACAGTAAGCACGATTTTGATTCTTCCGAACTAAGTTTCCATTTAATAGGATATCATCATGGAAATAGAACTTCAACAAGGGAACCATCAGCTTTACAACTTGCTCTGTGTACTCCACGAATCCTTCTTTTAGCTCTTTTGCATAGCAAACCTGAAACACAAATCATGGAAGTGCCACCTTTAAGGGAAAATACTGTTACTAATATTTTTCAACTACATAATGGTGAGAAAGATTGTTAAAAGTTTAAGGTTTTTTAATTTATTTAAAAAAACCCATGCAATAATCCATTTACCTGTCCCCTCCACTGTGGTATTTTAAGAAACCCTGATAGCAGCATCAGTTCTCACTCAGTACATGCACCTATTTTTTAAACCAAATTCAGAAACATCAATATTTGCAAAAAGGAACTACWCTTTAACATCTCCAATTCCTTAAAAGTTTTGCTAACAAAGGAAAACTATCCATTCATCTTAAAAATTGAAGCTCCAAACTAAAGAAACTATTTTTAATCAAGTAAACCACACACAAAGCGTCTGAAATCCAAACTTAACACTATCACCTGAAGAAAAACAGAACTATTTCATTTGATACTATAAAGAATATTTTCGTTACAGATTTTGGCTTCAGACTCAATTGTCCAGCAATACATAGATAACCAAAACTGTCCTATTACTCACCAGCATCTGGCATGCAGTTGCTTTTTCTTCAAGGCCTGCAGTTTTAATTCCAAAACTTTGCTGATCTCCTAGGTTTACAAATTCCCAACCATCATCATCACTCATATTCTCCATATCTTGTGCTGTTTTACAGAGGGGGGGGGGAAAAAAAAAAAAAAAAAATCTAGAAGTGCTACAAAATCATTTATTTCAGTATTTTTTCAAGCGAAACATTATCTTAAACCTACTGTCTAAAAGAGCTACTTCAGGTTTAATGGATGCAGTCTTCATTAAAGGTCCCATGACAACAGGAAGGTACTGCTGAAATTCCTTTCCAAGAATTTTACACATTCTGGCCCATGCTGAGATCATGTAAGAAATCTATAAAAGAGAATACAGTCAGAATTTTTATGTCCCACATTTTATTTTAATGCATACTTAAAAGGAAAGCATAAAGGAAGAACATTATACAATAGGACTTTTTTAAAGAATTTGTCAGCATAAAACTTATTTCAAAGAGAAGAACTCATCCAATATGCAATCCATATGAAAATGCACCTTCAAAAGACCTGTCCCAAGTCTTTATTTGTAACAGCGCATTGACAGTACCTCTGATCAAAGTTGCTATACATGTAAAAATGTGACAGTATGAGGTGTTCTTGTCATGCAATCATGACTCTCTTGAAAAGTAAATTTCTTTCTGAAATGAATAATTTCCTGAATTTACATGATACTACTGACCCACATTCCTGAAAATAGCAAACAGAGCAAAAAAAGAGTGCAGTACTGTGTTTTCAGAGGAGTATTTGTTCTCAGATGCACAAGTCAAAATAGCTCTCCACTCATTAGAACAGCTGTCTAACAAGTCTTGTTGAACTATTTATAAGAAGGTGACAGCAAGGGAATAAGTCATACAATGCCAAACAAAGTAGTTACTAATAGACAAGGAATGATTACCCACATGCTGAAATTTCTTCAGCAAACATAGGTCCTGGAAGTCTCATTTCCTAAACACAGTTCTGTGAAAGATTCTGAGGCCATCTTAGGGCAATCAATCTCAATTTTTTGTAAGACATGTTGAACGATTAGTCTGAAGGTGTAATTACATGGGGGGTGGAAGACATGTCACATGTACAAAGAACATTTTTAATACTAACCAATGTGCTACGCGCTATAAAGAGACAATTTTAACATACCTGTGGATCATCATCTTCTAGATCACTGAAGTCTGTTTGTGTCTTCAGTAACAGCTGCATTACATCTGATGCATCCTGCATAAACTAGATATAGGAAAGAACTATGTTTTTAAAGGCAAATTAAAAGGGTACATTTCTGAGACTTAACACCAAAAAATTTAAGTGAGCATTTGTGTCCAACACACTATCAAGACACAAGCTAAAGCTGGAAAGAGACTGAAATGTGGATAAAAGTGAAAACACAAGTTCTTCTTCTGGAAGTATCACCAAGTCATTCTTGTCTTAAGCTTCACTGTACCTCTATTCATATACTTGAAAGCAGAGGACTATTTAAATAAAACACGTCATAAATAAATACTAATACTCACAAAACATAATCTGACAATTCTAACTTCCCCAGGTACCCTCCTTACTATTTTGACTCCTTTATGGAACTGGGATAAAAGCTGACAGTATGACCTACTTACTTATGCACTAGTAATATTTTAGGTCACATCAGATGCCCCAATGATATTACACCTATCCTCTTTTCACTCCCCACGTTTCCAGTAGTCCTCCAAGAATAATTTATTAAACATTAGTTATGTTTAAAATCTTTTTTAAATTTAGTTGCATGAATGCCAAGTTTACCGGTAGTCCTTCTAAGTCAAAGGAAAGGGCTGGTAATTTGGGGGCTATTCATGTTTTCGTACTGTGTACATCACATTATTTTACTTCAAAGTGTGATTTTCTGTTTTCTTCACTTGATAAAATGAAAATGTGTAAACTGTAATGTGAAGTTGCTATGAGAACATCACTTAGACTCTTATATAGTCCTTCACAGTTGTTTCTCGGTACTTTTACAGAGACACATTTTAACCGACTTACCATCAACAAAAAACCCCTGCTAAATACATCAAGCCTCATGACAAACAAGTACTGCAAGTTCTATTACAAGCACATTTAAACTTTTTCAGGCATCCACATGCAAAAAACAACGCTAAGTTTCCTTTTAACTACATACATTTTACCTGCCATTCTGACACTGCCTAAATGAGGTGCTCCAGTATTCCTCTTAAGGCAAAAAAAATCCAAAAAGGAAGAAAAAAATGCTTGTTTTCAACATTGTTCAATAMGACGAGAATAACTTAAGCCGTAATATTTTCGTAAGATTCTATTCTGAATTTGTGAATCTAAACAGCAAGACAGTTATCTCAGAAATGAAAACATGAAGACAAACATAGAAATCACCAACAACATAGATATATGTTTAACAAGTGARTATATTAATTCAGTGTTAACACTGCAGAAAACAAAGGTGCTTTAAAATATATTTAGACCATTAGATAAGATCTAAGCTTACCTTTTCTTTACCAACAGCAAGACCAATTAGGCTGATGCATTCAATAGTCTTTCCYCGTAAAAGTCTTAATTCCTTCTGAACAGCATTCTCAACAATGTGTTTTAAAGAGGGCATAAATAAGTCATAGTAGGGGACAAACTTCTCCTCTGCTGTATCTGCAACTGATGCAATTGAAGTCACAACTTGCTCCAAAACTAGCTTAGTGCCTTTCTGTATCAACTTGGAAAGAGGAAGAATAAAGCGTTATATTTCTAAAGCACATATTTTACTTAAAAGCATGACAAATCTAAAAAACTCTCTTGTATGTATCCTAATTGTTGTCAGTTTATAACAACATCAGCAGATATGTCTACTGGCTTATTTCACACATTTTAGTTCAGCTAAACTTATTCTGCGTATGTGACATTACCCTCTGTGAAGCAATTTGTTCAGTATATTATACCTCTTGTAATTTTATCACCATAGTGGAATGAAGGTGCTTCACTAGATTATCCAAATATGGGATAAGCAGTGACTTAGGACAATCTTCAGTGAAGTTTATGAGTGCTGCAGCTGCATGGGCTTGAACACGCTGGTTGCCTTGATCCTCCATGGTTTGCAGAAGAGCTGCTATCACCTGAAACAGAAGTGTTTATTTTCAGAAAAGCAAGTTTCTGAAAGGGGTGTAGTTTTACCACTTTTTTTTTTTTTTTTGCGTGACTATTCTACTACTTGCCTTCTCATGAAATTTCTTTTGAAAACCAGGTGCGAAGTCAGTTGCCATTTGTCCGATAGCATTACAAGCAGCATATCTTACTCTTGGATGCTGAAAAAGTATTTCCCTCAAATAGTTAACAAGTAGTCATGAGAGCAGAAATGAAAACATTTTGAAACAATTAATTGAATTAGACTCACAGGATCCTGAAGGAATAGCAAAACGAAATTAACTATCTCATTTAAAATTCCCTCCATCTGTTGGTGGCAACCTTCTCCAATGGCTGAGAGCGCCATCAAGCCAGCATGCCTGTATTTCCAGTCAGCTTCAGATGAGTAAAAAGAAAATAAATATATATTATTCATTTTGGAAACTACAAGGCACCACAAAGACAAATCACCTTTTTTGGGGGGGATGGGACAGGAGGAAGAAGAGGAGTGAAGAATAGGAGAGGGAAGTGAAATTGATGCATCTACTTGATTTGTTAAATACTTTTCACTCTTCCTCATACATACTTCCAGGAGATGCACAAAAATTTGAGTATCTAATCGAGGCCAAATCCAGACCTAGAAAAAAGAATTCTAAACTGCTGATACAAGTTTGTACATGGTACTAAAACCTGGGAAAACTGCATTTTCATTAAATGAGCTAATCAGGGAAACATCAAGACAGTATTTCTTCCCCTCCCCTCCCCCCCTTTTTTTTTTTAATAATGATATCAAAACAGCCTATAGCTTCTTCTTTAGGTCAGGAAGAAAAAAAGGCCTAGTGAGCCAAACAATATCTAAATTTAAAACAAATAAATAATCAGAACTAAACTTTTCAGCAGTCTCCCCACGACTGTTTAAGAACAGTAACATTCCATTTAGGGATGTAAAGCTTTCCCCCCRCCCCCAAGTGGTATTAGCCTATTCTCAGGCTAGTGGGTATTGTTGAAATGGATCTTTCACACCCCTCTCCTTTTTCTTTAGGCCAGGGAAACATATTAGAAACTCTGATTTCTTTTATTTATTTATTTTTACAAAAATCTCTCTCTGTGCTAGAAACCATGGGGATTACAGAAAAGAAAGCCAGAAGAACAAACAGGTTTATCAAATGGCCTGTGGGAAAGGCAKGTAACAGAACTTCTTTTCCAAAATAATGCAAGATTTCATTGTTGCTGGTAATGTATTAAATTCCTGGAATGGAGAACACCACAGTTCAGAGTACTGAAGTCCTGACACTCAAGCTTCTGTTTGATCAGGATGAGATGAAATATCACCTTGACAGAAGGTACAGTGGAGAAGCAGTTTATTTTGCTGCTATTTAAGTTCATTGGATGTTCCTAGTTAAGCCTGCACCTCTTGTTACTCTCAATGTATTACTATCAACATGAATTCCAAACTTGAAATTAATGATACTACAAAATGAAACGCAATCATGTTTGGACCATCTGGCTACCCAATTCAAACCCAGAAATTTTAGATTATTATTTCAATAAACATTTGTGAGAAAAGTGCTGGGGATAGCAGAAGGTAAAGTTTGACTTCTGAGAGTATTGATGATGTTTTAATCTAAGTGTCTTCATCTTTCCTCCCAACTGCCTACCAGTGAGAGCCTCTGAACCAAACAATATCTATCGCATTTCCCTTTTCCGGAGAGTACTAATGGTTATGGAAAGCTCTGACCCAGCAGAAAGAAAGCATCAGGCATCAACCGCATGACTTCTCCCCTTCACAGGAGTCAGGTCTTACAGCCATTAGACTCCACACCTTTTTGTGGGTACTACAAAACTAGGCATTTGCTAGCCTTGAAGCTATTAACGCTGGACGAGTCAGGTTAATCCGTTTCCTTAATAAAACTTTCCTTACCAAAAAACTTCATTCCAAACAGACGTTGTAAGTGTTCACACTCTGCAGTGTGAGCAGCCCTATGTTCCATATCCAATATGGTAACAGTCTTTTTTGGACTGGGTTTTAAATCATGAAGGTAGGAAAAGTACTCAGAACTTCTGTATTATCTTCTACTTCAAAGACTCAAAGCACAGGTCAAGTGAAAGCACATGCAATGAGTGCACAACATTTTTTTGAATGATTGCCTGAGCAAGCATTACAGGTATTTTAAAAGGAAAAGAAACATACAAAGCAACTGATAAGAATATATGGAACTACCTCATGAAACAAGTATTAAAATCAGCATACCAGAAGACAGACAGCCTACCACAGACTTCTGTATTTTGGTCCATCAAATTACAGGAAAAAAAAAAAGGACAAGTTTTCCTCTATGAACTGTAATATATTAAAATTTCATTTAAATGCAGCACTTCTGAAGAAACAAAAAATTGGGCTACAGAATAACAGGTGGCAGTTTAGGCACACTTAAGGTACTGTGAGGTACTGTACAGGGATTTAGAGAGAATATTCCATGGTAAAAAAAAAAAAGTCTGCCATTATTTATATTTAATTCACAGACTGTGAGTTTTAAAAAAAATGTACTGTTTTGTTTTTGACATCTCCGTTCAGCTGTCCATGTTCCAGAAAAATGTTGTAATGCACTGTATAAGTTTAATAAATCATAGTCTAAGAAAAGGTATAAACCTCCAAGTTCACAACATTTACAGTTTTTGCTGCTGAAATCAAAAGGGGAAGTGTATAAAAATATATTAAGTAGCTAAACATGAAGATTTAAGAGGTATCAAAGTTCCTGGAAAGGATAGAATTGTAAAAAAAAGAAAACACAGTTACTTACGATTCTGAAGCATTTGCATAATATGTTCTTTAATCATAGGTAAAACAAGTTTTCCTCCAAGGCCACATGCCATCCTGTCCAGTGCACTCTCACCAGCAACTGCATTGCTAAATATCAGTTACAGAAATATCAGTGGTTTGATATCTACAATAAAATAAAGTCCAACAGGGCACAGAAGTGCCCTTTCCTGCAGTTCCAGTCTTCAAATTTTTGCCGTCTGAATACACATGGGCCTCCATAAGTAAATAAAGCATACCCAAACCTAAAAGCACACACACCAGTCACAAAATAATTATTTACCCTCCACCTAAACATTTATTATCTGTAGCTCATTGATTAAGTCTAGTACCAAAGAAACTTGGGCCTTACTAGCCCCGAAGGTATAGACTGAATTTTGCAACAATTACACATACCTAGAAAGCTGAAACTAAATTTGCAATGAATTAAGCAATAATACTGGCCATCATCTTTTTGTCATGAGAACACAAACCAATTCAGATTTGCTGTGAATCAGGTGAACCAGCAGAATTCAAGCTTTAGCACAAGAGACATTTCCTGCATGGCTGCAGTACCAGTACTCTAGTAGCATGTCCTTGTGCCAATAACTCAGGCAGAAAACATCCAGTCCAGGTGAGGAATTTGTGACTCTCAGCCAGTTCCAGAAGTGAGAATTGCCAAACATCATCTGTGTAAAGTGACTTGTTCCACCCAATAGAATTATTCCCTACAGAAAAGCAAGAAAGTTTCCAGGACACAGATAACTACTGTTACAGTCTGGGTATGGCTAGCACTGTAATAACTCAAGGTTATTACAGTCCATCCTAGACACCCATGCTGATGGAAAAACTGAGTAATGGTTCAGAAAGGGATGAATCTCCCTCTTCTTTCAAGTATCAGGCAGTTGGGTCAGAAATAGAGRTCTTCGAACTATTATGCTTGAATCCCCAAGTCTCATTACAAACCATAAACAGTCTAGAAACTCACATGCTGTGAACAAAGGTGTTTGCGCAAAGATATTGACAATATTGTATTTGTCCTTCAGATTAGTCACCTTCAACTAAACAGAGACATCACCAGCAGGACAACAGAGCATGGGCACACAGTTCTGGATTGGAGCAAACTCACTGAAGTTAATGGCAGCTTTCGTCTGAAATTACGTTCCTTGAGCTCTTTCCTCCCACCGTTAATTCGTGCATTCAGTTTGAGAAAATAAAGATAGCCTATCTTAGAAAAATGACCACACACCTCCCAGCAACGTTTGCAAGGTTGCAATGTTTTGCCAGGAAAAGAGGAAGTTGGATTAACCTTTTCCTCCTTTAGAATTCCACTGCTCTATGAAGTCAGAGCAACAAAAAACTGGAAATGCTACAATATTCCCTGATGCTTTTGTGTAGGCTGACTCACATCCCCCTTAGTCAGATCCGAACACACCCTAACTAGGCTACAGCCTGATGAGCATTAGCCTGTTTCTTGGACTGCACAGAAACTCCAGGCTTCTTATGAAGCTACAAAGACTGAAGCACCAGAAGAAGTTACCATGTACATCAGCTAATCAATAACTCTCCACAAAGGTGAACTTCAGTGGTGGGAAACACATAGTAACATGAGTGAACCTGCTAAAAGAAAAAACTAACACCACACACACAATCACCAGAGACTAGCTCATGTCCAGTATTTTGTGTCTAAGCCTCAAGTTCTCCCATTACTTGGAGGGCCAAAGGAGCTAAGTTTCTCCTTTAGGCTAAGGTTGCCGAGCATAACTCGTTTTCTGATCTTTGCTCGCTCTACTTGCAACTTGTAACAAAAAAAAAGGAAAATTTTCACTCTAAAATCCATAGGCAGCTAACTTGTGTTTAGAAGAACAAAGTTACTCTGCTGACAATAAAGAGAAATTGGCATGCCTCAAGGGATGATTCAGAGTACTTACTAAGCTGTGTAAAGCAGCCCGTCTGAATAAACTTCCACACCCTGAAAGGCTTGATGAGGATTTGAACTTTAATATTCTATTTCCCCTTGAAATTTAGCTGAATGAAAAGGTTCAAATACTTGACAAACCTGAATGCAGTGGTGGTCTGACAGTTCTACCTGCATGGCAAAATTTCAAAGTTGAGGAAACGAAACAGGTTAAAAGGGTCTGGTCTACCATGTGAGAGGGGGAAGAAAGGACAGCTTACTTTCTATTCCATAATCAAGGGGAACAAAAAAAAGTATTCCAACTCAAGCAGAGATTAAATACGTTCTTCCATAAATTCCTACGTATTGGTTTTGCAAGTGTCTTTACATGCCTGATATCTAGTAGAAGTCGCTATACAGTTCAGCGGTAAATCAACATCTCTTCTACTGCCTATGAAGATCTCAAAGTGTCCTGTGACAAATAGTTTYGAAACACTAATTACATCTGAGTCTTCAAGGAGATGCCAGATGTGACAAAAAGTGTCTAGACTGGTAAACGAACATCCATGTCTTTACAGAAGTGTGGAGGTAGTTATCTCCTACACATATTTCTGCTTTCTTCTACTTCATTCTAACTGTATTTGGACAAGAGCAGATGTAACAGGATGCTGTAGACAAACCACTGTCACTCTAGTGAAAAGTTCAAGCAAGCTACAAAGCATGCAGGAATAAGCAAACCAGAAAGACTGGACATCTTTAGTAGATCTTTCTCACCTAAGATACAACAAGGTAAGCTACTGCTAGCCATTCCAAGGGATTTAAAAGTTTTAAAATAACAGCAAAATTGTAGTATTTTTGAGCTAGATGAAACCCAGCAAGGAATTCCACTATGCATTCTGATGTCCTTCAAAGGTAGGCAGCTTTTTTCTTTAACACCACCTTTTCAAGGGCATAGATACAGAAAAATATGAAGAGATTGGTTGCAGATGATTAAACACGTCAGTATCCTTCAGCTTTCGTTCCAGCTAACTTCAGGATGAGCCCTCAATTTAAAGTGTTAGGAGCATTGACTTCTGAACTGAGTAACATAAATGACAGAAGAAACAAAAGTTTGAAAAGTTAAACCAAACAGGACAACATGCAACTTGCAGAAGTAAATTACAGCAATACACAAATACTGAAAGAATTTACTTATTTGCTGAACAGTACCTAAATAACCTACATATAAACTGTCTGAGAACAGTCATATATACTGCTCATGACCAAGGGAACAAAATTAGAAGAGTTACTTGAGTAAAGAAAAAGTAATGCACTGCAGCCATTTGCATCCTGCACTTAAAATCTGCCTTTAGCCACACAGTCTTGATAATGTATTGAAACAACTAGTTTCATAATTACCTGTCAAAATCATCATCTTCAAGCTCATCTGCATTTGCCCAATCTTCATCTTCTTCCAAGTCAACCATCATTGCTAACATTTGAGGAACTGAAAAAAAAAAGTTTTAAACTTAGGTTGCTTTCTTAAAATAGATTCTCAAATAACAAGCATAAATTTTAAGTTCTCTCCCTTCAAAAAAATCATTGAAGAAAAAGAACTCTTCTTCCAGTAGCAGCCAAGTCTGTCAAACTGCATCAGCCAATAATACAGAATAAATTTTCAGAAGAATATTTTCAGAACATTCAAATCAAGAGTAAAAAAAAGTTGTGTATTTCTTACCAAGACTCATAGTACAACGTAAGATTTTTTTTTTAATCATGAAGATTGTAAAAAGTCAATTCCTTAATAAAGTCTAAGTTCCTTGAAAGAGTTAAAAATAGTATTATATGCTTAAGAACTCAGATATACTTCATGCATGTTACTGAAACTCTGACCTCATCCTTTGAACATTTACTGATGAAAGAGACTATATTCATTATAGAAGAATAATAYTCAACCCATAGTTTTACTAACATCGTAAATTTTGTTAACTATATGTACAGTGGTCACTTAGCATAAAACTTTACTTTTACAATCAGGTAATGGTTTAGAACTCGAGATTTTTCCCCACTTAACGTAAATTTTTGGTTTTTATCATGAAAATATCTTGCACATAATAATCCACTAATTTTGTACTTCTACCTCTGTAGATTGATTCTGTCTGCTCTTCTCAGTATAAGTCTTTATAGAGGCTATTACACAATATCATAACGTTCAACTACTATGCAATAAGCAACACCTATTCTGAGTTGTTCTCGCAGGAGGAAGGAGTGCAGTGATTTGTCTGTTGTAAGCCTGCCTGTTCCTGTGCACTTCAGAAGCCCAAGGGGTGAAAAGCACACCTTGCACTTCCAGAGCAAAGTAAGGTGCTCTTAAGTATTCTTTACTTCATATTACACTAACTGCTCAGAGCACTCATTTGAATTCAACATTGTTTATGCAAAAAAGCTTCACTTTGCCGTGGAAACAAAAGTTTTCAGTCAAATACTCAACCTTTGAGCTTTAAGAATCTTTTTAGGACAATCTACCACACACCTTGAAGACAGGCATCATAATTAACCGTCCTTTACAGCAATCTACCTCAAAAACTAGTACGCATACAGTAGTCCATGCTACTGATGAGATTTAGATATACCTAAATTTAGTATACCGATTACGTACACTGCAACTGGTGAATTTCATAATATACTTACACTACTGTAATCTATGATAGAGACACAACCCTAAGCAAACTCACCTCACCGTACGTCTGGACCAATGAGAAACTTCTGGTCAACTGATGACAGAAGAAAATATTGCTCACTGAAAGCATTGTGGGGCAAGTATCAAGAAAAGATCAAATTATGGATTGATTTGCTTGATGTGGCTATGTATCTTCAGCCAGAGATTATACCATGGCTGCAAAAACCTTCAGAGAGCTTTTAGATACATATCAAGATAACTTAATGGACACTATGAACTCTCTAGCATGATGCCTGTGTCAGAATTCTATATACTTACTAGTCACTGAAAAGAATTTCCTCAAAAAAAAAAAAAGTATTATAGCCCAGAAGCGTTTCAGACACAGACACTCATAAGCACACACGTGAAAACGATGTATCGTCACACCTCTGAAACATGGAAGTCAACCATCATCTGCCACAAATGCTATGCGGTTCCAAAAAACTGATGTCATAGTGTTTGTTGCTACTAACAAGCAAGGCTGAGAACAAACTGTCATCCAAAGCTGTCTGGCCATCATTACATCTAGAACCTGCAAAAGCCTGTAAACATGTTGTTTCTTCTTGATGTTTAATACGAATCTGGTTGCCAGAAAGTATACTTTCACAAAGAATTTTTTTTTAAATGTAGTGTTGTGCATTAAAGTTTCAACATTGTCCCAACAAGCCCTCAAAACTTAATTATTGCCAATATATAGACTGTTTACAAACAAGTTAAGGATGAGCCCACTAAGCCTGCTTCTATGCCATGACTCTCCATTTTCTGGAGACTGAGCAAAACTACAGCCAAAGATAGGCTGCAGCTCTAATTTCTAGGGAAAGAGCAATAAAACACTCTGCTATCTTGAATACTGAGCTCAAGGAGGGAAGTCTGAACCCAAATGGAATTCCTGAGCAGGTAACTGGTACACTGGACTTACTCCTAAATCAGCATCACGTTCAGTAAAACCAGCATAAGATGACAGTTTTGCCTGAGATCCAGTTCTAGTTGTGAAGATCAAGTGATCTAGCAACTTTTTAGTTGAATGAAAACAGAAAGCCTTTTAAACTAAGGCACAAAACCAAGACAAAAAGCAATCCTTTTTGGCTACCTTTTTATCATTCTCTGAACATAACTGCTTTACTAGCTCTGCAAAATAAATGTCTTTCACCTTAGTGATTCATTAATATTAAGAGCAATTTTACAATGGTTTGCAAACCAAAGGCATTTCATTCCCACATGGTGCCTTATCTTAATACAATATCTTAATACAAATATTTCATTCCTAAATAGCAACTAGCAACCCAATATAAAAGTAATACATTCTAAAGAGATACGAGGTACTTCTCCACTATGCTGCCTGAACAGATAAGAAGCTTGTAATGATTTGGGGGACAGCAAGTGTCAAGCGTCAATATTCCCAACAAGCTACAGGATAGAGTAAAAATACAGCATTCTAAACATTTTCAAATTTCAAAATATATTCTAAAAGAATCTGTTCCTTAAAAAACTATTCTACAAGCAAACAAAACTTCTAGTCAATAGTTTAAACATTTAAGCCAAGCAGATCCAGTTTACAACATTTTCCAGAAGTTTTGATATTATTTTAGTGACATGTATATACGCAACTTTCCCCAGCCCGAGCACACAAGTAAAAAAAGTTGCCTTTTAACAGATTGACTTTATGCAAGTTCCAGAAAACAAGCAAGAATCTAGACAAATACAAGTGTGACAGGGAGGGAAAAGAATCCTTCCAAAAAGCAGACTACACTGCTGTGTCAGTGCCCTGATCTACTCACAAGAAGGGTTTAAAAGGCAGAGAAATACCAGTGTGTACAGCATTGCTGCTGGGGCTGTCCAGAAGACAGTTATTTTCAGTATCTCAAATAATAATGCATGATTAAAAAAGTGCCACTCCAAAGAACTGTTAAATAGACTAATTAGACTATCTCTAAGTATTTATATAAGCATCTGATTTTTAATTCACAGCTTTAACTCAACACTGAAGCTCAACATGCATGCTGAATTCCTTCAGTCTTCAGTTGCCAGCACCACAGAGTATCTGGCCTACATACCAAACTTCAAACGTAGAACTTCAGAACTAAATGCATCAACTTTTTTAAAAAAAAAAAAAAAAAAAAAAAAAAAAAAAAAAAAAAAAAAAAAAAAAAAAAAAAAAAAAAAAAAAAAAAAAAAAAAAGTACAAATTTCCAAAGGCAGCAGAAAAGCATGAAAGTAGTATTTTCCTTGGAAACACCTAATGAAGAGTCTACTGCATTTTTATTCAAATTGTTGGTGGCTGCATAAGCACAGATTAATTTATGAAGAGTCATAATAAGAAGGGGTTTTCTCCATAAGAAAACTCAGTCAGTGTCACCTAAAGTTATCAGCACCAGCAAACTCTTGAGTTAGACATGGTTTTGCCACTGACTATCTGCAAAGTCAGTTTAACACTGTAAAGGAAGACTTTGAATTGTTTCAACAAAGAAAATGAGAAAATACTTACTGGCTTGTGCAACAATGTTTGTATGCCTCCTCAGCATAGCAGCAGCAGTTTCTGACAAGGTCACAATTACTTCAAGCGCCAACTGACGCTGCATGTTACTGAGACTGGCATCTGCACATAACTATAATCCAGAAGATCAGAGCAAATGGTTAAAACAGAAGTTTTGGGGTGGAAAGAGTGGTTTTTTTTAAAGAATTCCTAGCTTTACCTTCAGACTTAGTTGCAAGGTAGGTTCTAAATGTGGTCGTAAATACTTGGGAACAGAATCTGCAATTTCTACAAGGGATTTCAGGACAGAATCATCGTTTTGGTAGCAGGAATCATTTACAGCCTATAAAGAGATAAGATGAAGATAAGATTAAATAAAAACAAATAATACTATGAATGGGACCACTGTTATAGAAGAAATTTGATTAACTGTATTCTTGTCTCTCTGAATAGTCTCGTTTAGCATTAGCGGCTTAGCATTAGTAGCTAAAGTAGCTGAAGCCTTAGGCCACAAGAACTGACTTGAGAGTAAACTTTTTGATAAAACTAATGCTGCTAACAAAGAACTAGCCGAATCYGGCAGATGCAAGCAAAATGAAGAAGGACCAAGGACACAATTCCAAGAGAATGAAGTAACTTCAGAAGAAGGCCAGCCCTGCAACAGTGAAAACCAATAAGTAATCAAGAGACCACCGACCAGAATTAAGTGATTGGACTTGGGGTTGGACTTGGGGATCAGGTGATGGGTGGTACAGGTATAACAGAGGCATGAATTCAGGTAGGGGTCCCTCTCCAGAGGCACCCAGCTCGAGCTGTAACCTGAGAACTAATAAAAGACTAATTGGAAGCCTTCACTCAGACTTTGCATTTTCAGCGGGATCCTAGGGTTGGACCCTGCTACGGTGGCCGGCGTGCGTAAATCCAGAACAACTACAAAGAGGTAATATGCAGGGTCCAAAACTACAAGTTTTCTACAAGTAAGTTATGGCTCACAATTGTTATATGCCGTCAATTTTGACCATTATTAGTTTAAATCTAACACAGTAGACACTCAAAAAAAATTAAGGTCACACATTAGAGGCGCCAACATGCAAAAACACACACTATGTTTTGAAAAGCACAACTTCAAAATGCATTTTAAATAAAGAAAAACTCCTCAAAGTAACTCTGCCTAAAAGAAGGAAAATGAGACTAACTCCTTTTTTTCCCCTGTTATGTGAGAACTGCTTTGAATAGCTTACGCGTACAAACACCAGGAATCTCAAGATTAAATAATTAATTTTTTTCCAGACAACTCTGGAGAGCCACCGAATTAAAGCAGACCTTTCAGCCTTCAGTCACAGGACACAGGAAAGAGAAAAAGAAATCAAGCTTTTTGCAAGTATCTTTTCTAACCCATAGCTACATTCTGAAAAGTAATTTAAAACTTACTTTTAACTGACCAGGTTGATACTCTAGTACCAAAACAGCACACAGTTATTCAATGGTGTTAAAACTCTTCTAGAAGTAGGACACGAAAACCCAAACCTCCAAAGAAAAAACAGTCTTTAAACACACTTTTGGGGTTTTGAAAGGAATTTTCATTAGCAAAGTATTTGATGTCTTCCTAACGTAGAAACATTTTTTTAAGTGAATAGTTAGGTGTTTTTTAATACTTAAATCTAGAATCCAACACTTTTAGTAATGCCACTCAAACAGCCCACGCTTTCAACATAGAAGTAGCATCTTCTAGTATCAGAAATGTTCTGGAAAAAATCTATCTTGGTTAAGGCCTTTTGGACTAGTAGTTACCACTCGTCCTCTGATTCTGGCAGACGATAATGTAATATTTACTGGAAGTTTCTGTAAAACTCTGTATTTTACACCCATTGCAACTTTGTGACAGTTTTTTAAAGCAAGACTAGGTTTCTGAAGAAAGAAGTTCAAAATGCACAGTGAGCCCTAAAAGGCAGAGGCACTTTTCTGTGGTATTGAACACCAACCACCACAGAAGTCAGCTGAAGTTCCAGCTGCTTTTACCTCCACTGCAAGATAAATCTCTTGGATACAAGTTTCAACTATTAGTTCTGAAAGTTCAACTTCCAGCATAACCATTATAAAAATTGTACTGAAAGGACTGAATTGCTAAGTCAGAATTTTATTTTTAGCTTTTTTACCACGCCAATATTTCAACAAAATGAACTTCAACAGCAACAAAAAAAGCATCCAACTGTCTCCAAAGGTCACTCACCGCTATTCTAACACATCCCATCTCCTATTTATAAACTCAGACCTTCATATCCATCTTGTGTTACCACAGCCAGAAAATCTAGTCCTTCTCGCAATAAGTACTTTAAAAAGACAGATTTCATAGCATAGTTCTGTGCTTTATATTTGCAAAATAAAGCTTGAAAATGCAAGCCAAGTGCATGTGTTTTTACAGCCTAAAATAGTAGCACTGAAACTTATATCACCCAAAGTGGTCTATTAGTCTGAAGTCTAAAAACAGCATACTATTTAATTGCCAAACATCAAGACGAATAGCATGCCTACCCCAAATCCTGCCTCACTCCCACTCATACAGTACTCAGTAGCCAAGGTCCTCTCAGCCAGTCACAATTTTTGAACAATACAATTGTCATTGCCAAAGTCACAGACAGGGACTAACCACCAAATAGTGACCTCAATATCAAAATACTTATCTTGTACACACTAGAGCCCATTTTCAAGTTCAGTTGCTTTTAATAAATTCCTCTCAGTTTCCACTTAAGATCAAGCAGAATTCCACCACTTGCAGAAGCCAGTAAACTTGGCACAATTTTTCTTCASCTTGCCACAAAGCACACACAGACAAGGTTTATAGCTTACACTGTCAACAGGAACCTGCTGTATTGACTGCAGCAAGAAGTCAGTCTTTAACCTAAACTTAGCCTAATTTAAAATCGCCAGAAGTTCACTACCACTGTTATCACGGGTACTTAGTTATTTCCACTTTTTTCTTAATATAAAAAGGGAACTGTACTGTGAAATTGTCATCCTTCAGAGCTCAAACCACTTTTGTCTCTGGTTTGGTTTACAATAGGCTTCCCCCCAAAAGTAAWCACCCTTATATTAGAATTCCAACTTTTGCTCAAATTCATCCATCCTAAAAGAGATCTAATCCAGCCTCAGAAATTATATGAAGCTTAAAAAGGCATTTTGTTTGCAAGTTCCTAATTTATCAAACAATAAAGATCATTTGTCCACACTGTTGTTGTTACTCTGAGAATCTTTGTTCAGAATAATTCTACGCTTTCCTCTAAACTGAAAAGATACAGGATATCATGGGTCAATAAATTTCCCAATTACTGATTACTTGAAATCTCAGGGTAGCCCATATTTAAAGTATATTTCAATATCATGGTTAATTTAAAAGCTGTATGATTTTGAGTTAAATACCTTACGAAGAATTTTAACTCATTTATCTAGGTAACACTGTATAAATTAATCAGCATTGAACTATTTTCCTTAAAACCCTATCAATTAGCTTGTGTTTACAAAATTCCGTATCAGTTTCCACTGTATCTTGCTGGTGGCTGATGTCAGCCTAACTAAGATTGTATGTTAATCCAGGTCTCAGCAAAAATTCATATGCTACACAAATTTGCATACCAGTAATTTATGTTCAGATACAGTCAATACAGACAGTAATGGCACATTAAGCATTACCTGTGTGGTTTCTTACCTGCAAGATTCCAGGTAGCAAGTCTGCAAAATGTTTAAGAAGGGGAAGATTGTGCTCATTAGCAAGCACAAATGCAGCTGCAGCTCTAGCAGACAGAGTCTTGATCTAGAAGACAGGCAGGATTAGAGAAAGAAATGTGAAGAACTGGTAATGAAACATGCCTTTGTTTTCTTTTAACATTAGGCCTATYATAGACTACATTTTCTATCACCATTTCCCTTTCACATTTTCCTAATAGATACAGCAATTAGTTTTTAACATAGGCTTTTACATCTTACTTCAAATTAAGGTAAAGTGATAATGAAGATCTTCAGCATCTATGTCCTCCATGATAAAAAAAAGTTTATCATATTATGAGGTGGCAAGTATTCCCTAGTTTTGTTTTGTCTGTTTTTTGTTTCGGTGTTTTGGGTTGTGTTTTTTTTTTTTTAACAAAAGAAAAAAACTATTGTTTTCAACTTCCATCCCGATTTCAAATGTGCATGCAAGTGTCAAAGTCCCATTTTTCAAAAAGTGTGATCTAAGTGTTTAAAACATGCTTCTTTAAAGGCATGACTTGCGGTACTTTAGAAAATGTTACTCAGTTGACTTTCAAAGGTCAGAAAAAGTAATCCATGGGGGAGCAGCAAACTGAACCCACATACCACAGCAGGGTTTCCTATCCTTGCCCAGCATTTTCCACAACAAGACAAACATTTTCAAAGTACAATTCTCTGCACAAATCAATAAATCTGAAGCCTTCCAGAAAAGCAAGGCTTGCTAACATGCCCTTACAGCAAAGCATGCACAAACAGTTCAAGGAGCAGACATATATTCAGAGTTTTGAGACATACTGTGTACAGATACTACGTATAGAGATACTACGTATCTATACTGTTAAACACAAGGGCCAGAAAGAGAGCTTAAGAAGGAGTTTCTGACCCCTCATGCTGCTGGCTAAAACCCCTTGCTCTGCTTTGGGCCACTACAACTAGGTTTCTCCAAGTGTAACTACTAGGGAAGAGTCTGGGCCTAAGCAGTGCAGATATGAGCCAGCCAGTCAGCTTTAGGATCATGAAAAGTTTTGACCCTTTCATTTTGCAATAGGCATAGTCAAAACTCCAGATGTACCTCAGTTTCAGGTAATGCAATTCTCTGGTTAGAATCTATGGTTTAACCTTTATGTTTGAGACTRCTACACTAAGTTTCTATGCTCAGGATATATATTAAAAAAAAAAAACAAAACCATAAAGGTCTTACTGATGGATGCTCTTGATCTTGCATACACTGAACCAGCATTCTCTTAATGACCTCCAAATAGTGTTGCTGCTGATTGCCAAAAATCCCAGGAAAATTCCTAAGGATAAGAAAAGGCTAAAACATTAATAAAAATTCACAGTTTAACCTTAGCTATTATTTTAAACTTAACCATTGTTTAAGCTGCAGATTGTAACTGTACACGTGAGAGTTAAGCAAACCACAATACAACAGAATAAATGAAATATATATGATTGCTTGTTAATTAAGTTGTGACAGTTTTTCTTACATTTTTACAGACATGATTTGGCTAACCTGCAAAAATGTAGCGAAGTCTGAAAGCTTACCAGAAAATATGTAGAGCAGCCTCACGCAGTCCCACGTTCTGAGAGCTGACAGAGTCAAATAAGAATTTCAGAACTTCTGGCCACTGGTTGTTGCCATCTTCATCTAGATTAAATACAACAAAGTTTTAGGATAAGCAAACTTAAGAGTGGTTAGATCTCAATTGTGCAGGGCAACCAGTCATCACTACTAAAATCAATTTAAAAAAAATTGATCTGAAGATGTGTCCAAGTCACAGTGTAAAATATGGCTGAAATGTTAAATCTAAAAGGCACTCAGAACAGAAGATGATCTCTATTTACTATTATATAACAGCACTCAAAAAAGAAACTGATGCAGGTGTTCAGCATAACATTCACGAGAATTTAAACAAAACTGGATTTCTAAACCTTAATACAATCTCACCTAAACTCAAGCAATTTAAAAAACAGAGTTAAGGAATCTTATTTTATCTGATCAAGGATAATGTAAACAAATACTAGGTTTTATTTTAAACCATGAAATCAGTTAGCATATCACGTGCAAACGTCTACACAAGACTAGAGAACAAGAGATAAAAATACAACTACTATCAATACATAAACATTTTAC
Source organism: Phoebastria nigripes (assembly GCA_035582835.1). Lineage (NCBI taxonomy): Eukaryota > Metazoa > Chordata > Aves > Procellariiformes > Diomedeidae > Phoebastria > Phoebastria nigripes. The sequence goes on along the minus strand of JAYKAV010002903.1, from coordinate 137,694 downwards.
CACAATATCAGCTTATATGAAGTACCTATTAAGTTCCTGGCCAATTCAGCAACGATGTCACAGATTTTTTTCCTCATACTGGACTGCGTTTCCAACTGAATAATCAACAGCAATCCACTTTTGATAGAGGTCTGATCATCAGGTGAAAGAGCTGGATAAACTTCTTCAAAAGCAGAAGACAAAAGACGTCGTAGAAGAACAGCTGCCATTTGTCTAGCCTATTGAATAAGAAAGTATGTATGTTAAAGTGTTTTGATATGATAATCATGCTCTTATGAGGAAAGACGACTGACATCATGCTTCCAAATGATCAGTTTTCACTGTGTAGACTTGTTTGGTGAATGGAATACCTCTCAAGCCACAGATGACAATTATGATAATAAGTAAAAACATAGTAAAGAAACATCAGCTTACAACCATGTTTCTGACAATTACAGCTCTTCAAAGAAATAATCATGAAATCCACTGAGGTATTCAGTTTTTTTCTAGAGCTGAACCTTGGACATATTTTGTGGCAAGTTAAGGACTTAGCTGTGTAATTGAAAGATGTTTAAAGCATGTCTTCAATTTTAAATGGCCTGCTGAGATAATTATAATCCAGACGGGKTTTTTTTTGGATTAACAAGTGACTTAATGGGACAACTTTGTCAGACAATTAACCTGTAAACCCTCCTTCACTTTCTCAAACAACCAAATTTCACGCTAAATATTCAGGAACCTAGAGTTAGATTTTGGCAAACAAACTCTACTCTGAACAAAAAAAAAAAAACCTAAAGCTTTCAGCCTTTTGCAGACCTATGATGAAACGTTTTTCTTTAAACTTGAATTTGAGCATAGGAACCTCAATACCACGTATTACAATCTTCTATGCTTCCTGCTTGCATACAGCAATTCTACAACAGTATCATTTACATATCTGTATTTATACGAAGTCCGATTCCCAAATATGAAGCCCGATTCCCGAAAGATCTCTCAACTATATTGCTACAGCATAATCTATAGATGAGAAACACAAACTGCTGCGAAGTCTCAACTTCTAACATACCCTATAAAAATCAGGTATTGCTAGAACATCACCCAAGATACTATTCTTGTTACGTTCTGCAGTCTTCAGACTCACTGTGTCTTTTTCCAATCTACTCAGCTCTCTTCTATGCAGCTAAAAAGTAGTGCACACAAAGCGTCTCTATACTAGCAGAAGCRAAGGACTAGAACTGGACCTTACTCTAGATCACTCCTTATCTCCTCCTCCTCAACAGCTCCAGTGTGAACCAAAGCCACCACATATGTAGGATCAGTAGATCTTCCCCAGTAGATCTAAGGAAGACAGCAGGTAAACAAAGAGGGTCACAGCGCCCACCTGTGCTGTAGCTGCCATCATAAGCCAAGGTTCTCTAGCAATAGGTCGTCACATGGGGARCATGAGTTCAGAAGGAGAAAGATTCTTTCCCCACTGCTTCTGGGAATCCCACTAACAATGTGTCCAAAAACTTTAATGGTACCACAATATAATGGTATCTTTCCTTCTCCTATCCCTAGAAGCACCAATATTGTGAAAGATTAAATTTCTCCTCATTAGTATGGTGAACGTACGTAGGAGAAGCCTTGACTGGGGAGCAAGTTTGCTGGGACTAAACAAGGCACAAATTCCAATGCAATGTCTTCCTTTACTCTGGTCGTGTTTCTGTGCATATTCTCTGACATCTGATAATGACTGAACTCACATTATATTCATTCCTTTCCTGAAGTAATAATAGGTGGCCAGATAGGGAATAGAGCTTGTTTTCATAAAGTACGTAGTCTCAAAGATAAGAATTTCCACCTCCGAATAATTTAATTTAAAATATTAGAAGACTGACAAACACAGACTGATTGCAAAGTAAAAACACAAGTAACAAGGCATACAGAAAGACACAAAATCAGCACCACATGAATTAGCTCCTGGTTATTGTTACTAGCTTAGAAAAAAAATTCCCAAATTCCCTAAAGCAAATTCAAATTTGTTTGAAGGAGTAACAAAGACGCAATTGACTTCCGATAATAAATGGCATGTTTTCTTCAGCAGATATCCACCTATATATGAAAATCACCATTGTCAATTTAATTATGATAAACATTACTGGATTAATGGCAGCTCTGGGGCTGTTCCTTCTGCTTTAAGGAAGAAAGTATGTATTTTTCACACACACCAAAGGCTTCTTTATATTTAAGTATTACAAGATATGTACCCAAACAAGCATTTTAAAATCCTGCAACTTAGCGGCTATAGCTTTTAATGAGAACAGGAACAATATAAAGTGTACATCCCCAAAGAACTTCCATCTACAAGTGAAGCATAAAAAAGCAGAATTCTCTCCTAGCATTGGATTCTTCTGCATGTCTAAATTACTGATGTGCTCACATACAATTCGAATGTCAAAGGTATTAACATAAAAAGCAGTCATAATACTCAAATTTCAACACAGCGCTTCTTATTAATAGAATTTACAGTGCTTTAAAAATGTTCTAGGATTTCACAGATGATGGAACCAAGGCACAAGAAGAAAACCAACTTGCTGAGCAGGGCAGCAGAAGAATTATGAACAGAAATCTGGGATACCATGTTCTCCACTGGCATTCAAAGTGTCCAAGTAATCCCACACATTTTGTAWGAAAAAGACTGACCATCTTGGGTAGCACAGTCACAGTCATTTTTACTTTTGTTTTACTGTCCCTTTTAAGTCCTCAAGGAGGAAAACATGCATGGATGGAAGCAATCAATATTTAGGACATGGTCCAAAGATGGACTTGCACAACCTCATTCAGGGATCCAGCGCCATGTGGAATTCAAAGCATGCAGTRCCTAAGGTCCAAAGGCAGAACTGTGGTGCATCAGAAGTCCCTGGGCTGCCTTCCTTCCCCTACAAATGCTGAACAGGAAGGTGCCCACAGCAGTAGTTTTCAGACTAAGAAATGCAACCCCTTCRTGTGACAATGTGGAGAGGGAGAAGGGAAAGGTCAGAGCCCTCTAAGAGGGCTGCGAGTACAGCAGAAACACAGTTTTACACAACATTTGTTACTGTATTTCACAGTGCTTGAAATTAGTCAACTGTAAATTAGGACACAATTGAAAAGTGCCAATCTAGAGTTAACCAGGAAGAAAACAAATGCAGGAGAATATGCAGAACTTCTGTTCCTCTCTAAGATTTAGATGGCAAATCAAAACTGTAAAGGAAGAAGCCTCTAACACCTCAGACACGTTCTGAGAATAAAAATTGTCAAATAAACTGAATATATACCACCTTTCTGTTCAACCCTTTAAAATGCAGTTGCATAGGAAGAAGTAGAGTCCTAACTTCGTAAGAGTGAGACTACAGGTTCAGGAAGCTGGAGACGTGGGTTCAAGACCCTCTTTAGCCCGAGGTGTACAAACTCGCATATCATCTGGCAGAGACGTGTTCTAACTCCTAGGTCATGTGCTTTCCTCCACTTCTGTGAACAGTGCTACCCTGCTATCAGGAAAATATGAAATGAGAACAGAGGGAAAAGGTGATTATTTTCACAGTTTAGGCATTTGGTTAGAAGGAGAAAACCTGTTATACAGTTAGTTTTTAAAAGAGTTATTCCTGATCTAGCTTAATGGTTTTTTCCATGTCAAATGCAAGGGGTCCTGGGAACAGGATCTGAATCCCTGTTTCTCCATTTAAATGCCAAAATTACTAGGTTGCAGAGTCAGGAGTCCCTCAGCTGCTGTCCAAATAGTCCTACGAATCTTGCATTCTCTTCAACACAGCAGCCCAGCTACTGCAAACAGGATGGAGTATTTTCTTCAGCCTAGTTTTCCTGGAAGCGGGTAAAGCAATACAGAGGCTTCAGGATGAACAGGGATCTGAACCCAGCTTTCCCATAGCCTGGGCAAGGGATCTTTAAAGTTCTAAGGCTTCTTCCAGCAGCCTGTGTTCAGTGGTGCTGGTACATTCAGTGTGCTTGGAGGATACACACCAGGCCCAAAGCCCTATCCACTGGTGACATATGCACTGTTCTGCCCAACATTTGGATCGACACGAAACATATGCAGACACAAAGTGCCTAGCTGTTCATACCAGCACCATACTGAACACGCACAGAATGCTTCCCTGCATGTTTAAATGCAATGTTTATATCAAGCATGGGGATGACTTCACTTAGGCTCTAATTAGGCTACTATGTATTTGGATTTACAGGGAAGAGAGGTTGTTCGCAGGTTTTATTAATCAGGATTTTTTGAGTCCAGCACCTAATGTCTACTTAAGTTATGAGCTAACATTTAAACCTTTCTTTGCTTTATCCATTGGTGGAGTTAAATGTCAAGTTATTCTACAAATGTTAACCTCTGATGTCTTTGGTAAAAGTAACTTCTACAGGTGAAAAGTTTCTTTGCACTTGAGTAAGTTGGAAGCCAAGTCATTGGCAAGATTCCGAACAAGTTTTAGACTGTGCTATTTCCTTAGCTGATGTAAAGGGAGTAAAATCAGTAAATACATGGAGCAAGTATTTATTTACACAAGCATGACTTTGTAGTTGTCAACTCAGACTTATCAAATGTATTCAATACAAAACAGAAGCATGTGCAATGGAGCTATGACTTCTAGGGCATAGTATTATCTTCTGATGAAAAAGGGGCAGTGGTACATCTTATTTTTCATGGCAAATTTAAATACAGGAGAGACTGCTCTACAGCTTTCTATCATTTGAAACATCTCAGAGGGGCAGGAGGGAAAACTACACAGCTCTTATGCACCCAGTTGCTAGTACAATATTGAAGAATTCTGTCAGAAGAACACCGCTTTGTAGGTAGATAAGTATCAGTATTAGTAAGCCGACACTTACTGAGCATTAAAAAGCACAAATAGCATCTACCTCTAAACTGAATACAATCTGCCAGAAGAGATCATTATCCAGAGAGAAACAGCACACTTATACTCTCCTTACAATATTGTTCAGAAATTCTACATGCTACATCCTTCCATTGTTCAGTAACACTCTAGATTTGGGGGGGGGGGGGGGAAGTCAAACGTTTTTACTTTTAAGTGACTCTGAAGTTTGTAATATCTTGAAAGCTTAGTAGTTCTTCACTCTGCATATCCAAGTGAATAATAGTTTTACCAAGAAGTACTATACCTGATTGCTAAAGTGTGTGAGCCTTTACAAAATTAAGCAATAACTACAAGGCACAGTTACTGTATGCCCACAGAAAAAATTTATATAGTGCTTAGAATGCTCTCCATTCAGTCTATAACACTGCTAGATGACTTAATGAGCATATCCTCCCCAAACAGGACAAAAAGCAAAAGCCACCTGAATAAAACATGCACAACAACTGCCACCTTATCTTCCCCCAATTCCGATTTGAGAAGCACAAGAAGTTTCAGATGATACATAAGTTTAACACATTTAGGCACAGGACCCCAAAATGGAAAGCATTTCTCAACTGTAACTTGAAGGAACATCACAGTAAGAGTCATATATTAGTTACACATTTTAAGGAAAAAACCCATTCATTAAGCAAAACACGCAACGAGAAAACAATGGAGATCTAAGTAGTCACTTATGAAAGACTACTTTTGAAACTAAATATCCTACATCAAAAAGTCTCAGCTAGTGAACTTGACATGCAACAAACTAGACGAGTAGTCCCTCTACAAATGTGCAGTAAATTAAGAGGATTCAGTTAATGCCCGACTTGTTCATTTATCCCAAAATGACCAGCACTGATTTCTTCCCCGCTTCTCCAAGTTCCCTTGAAAATCTGCAGAATTCAAAGATTATTGAGACATACCTCCTCAGCAGCAGCAGTATTCCTGATTGCTTGTAGGAGGAACGTGATCTTAGATTGACCTGGAATATTCTCATACGCCTCCTGCATAAAAAGGGATGCAGCTTATTGTAAACAATTACTACAAAGCATGTGTTAAGTATTAATATGAATTGACTTTCCTTTTAAAACAACTTCACTATCCATCCAGGTAATAGAAAATAACATAGCAAAAAAATTAAAGCTATCAAAATTTTCTGACCTATTTTAAAATCATGAGTAAAATCTTAGTTACCTAATAAGACCTGCCATATTGGAATGATCTACATATGCATTACTGGCCACTTATGAGATGAGTTAAGAAATACAACTCAAACGTTAACACGTATCCTCCTGGAAATACAACATATACAGAACACGTACCCTCCTGGGAATCCATCATAGCCTCCATTACATCAAAGGATTAAGAACTTCAGAAGCCTGAGACTGAACTATGACCAACAGGTTAATAACCACTGACAAATGTATACTGCAAAAATTTGTTCAGTTCTTTTTCTGAACCTTTTTACGGCCTTTACAATGTCATGTGGCAGTCACACATCTCAACTACACGTTTTGAATAAGAACTTTTCATTTTTAAACTGCTGCCTGAATTTCAGAACGAGAGACTACTTAGTCTCCCCCTTAGGGAAACCCTCTCAATAAAATGGAAAKCTTAATGAGAAGTTCAGTTACGTTGTCTTACACACTTCTGGTGTGCAGTTCATTCACTATGGCTTTTTAAATTAGATTGTTACTTAGGAGCTAGAGTGAGCACACAGCAAAATAACTTTTGCTATCCAAAACATGGTGTACGTGAGCATTTTAAAACTATAAATGCTTGTTTCTAATATACTAAACTTATGTAGGTAAAAGCAGGGGAATTACAAGCTGAAGAGCAACCACTTAAAAGATTCCGAAATACTTCTGTACTTACTAACTCTGAAAGAGCTATTTTTTGTGGACACAATCTTGAAGATAAATTACTCCACCCTTTCCAAATATTCACTGTCTCACCCTGAACTCAAGGAACAAGCCTACTACACAAAGCCCAGGTTCATTTCAATCAGTTCCCTGCCTGCCTACTTCCCATTCTYACCATTGCAGCAGCTCTTTCTAATATTCTAGCAAATTTACACACCTTGACAGTATACCTGCTATTTTCAGTAAAGTAGCTTCCCCATCACACATTTAGTATTAGACATCATCTTCCTCCACTTTCTGTACCTGTTTCCTAGTAGGCCTCGTTCATGGACTCAATTCTTACTTCATATTCTCTCTAGTTGCTAATATATGTTCACAGTCAATGAGACTCTTAATCCCCAATGAATTCCTCTATTTAATCTAATCATTTCATGGAGACTGCAAAATTAAATGAGGTTTAGGGTCAGAATAGAAAGTCTTCCCAGATTAACCATTTCCATGAACGTATATATTTATATTGCACTATTATCTACAAATACAAAGACAAATACAGAAACAAGAAGGTTCCCTAAACACAGGCCCAGCATGGACCTGAAGCTATGCTTTCATGGACAGCTGAAGCACTGTAAAAGCTGGATTCCCTCATGCCAACTCTGATAATAATGAAATTCTATTTTGAGTGTTTAAAGTCACTAGAAATGGCAGCAAGCTATCCAGTTGTTCACTGGCATAATTCTGTCAGTTCAGTAAACTGGACTCAGAGGATGCTAAAGAGCACCAGGGCGAGGTAGGCAAGAGGAACATACGGCCAAAACCAGAACCTTCCGCCTGTGCTGGTGGGGGACTACTTTGCTGGCTCCACSAATCTTACTACCAGCCTTGGCTATGCCCTAACTATGTACCTGGATCCTGCTACATCTTCACTGTATTCTTTTAGTTCACGGTTAGTTCCCCAGCTACCTTATCCAGAGGTACAAATTTCTCACACGGCATGACTAACTTTCAGAATATGTGCAAGCAAATATCTATTATCTACGCTTAGTACTCATGTTCTTCCAAACCTGAGAAATATATTTAAAAAAAGAGCATAAAATCACCAAGACAAAGTAAATAAAAGTTTCTCTATCAGAAGCTAGACACACAAATAAGAGAAAGACAAGCTTTTATAGTCAACAGAAAACATTCCAGTGATTTTTAATGGGAGATAAAATGAATGGACTAGGTTTCAGCAAACTGGTCAGAATAAGTTATGAGTGTGCTAGCGCACACATAGATCCATATACATAAATACTTAAATAAAAACAGGTTTTAGGTGATTAGACTTTCCTTCCCCCGCTTCTGTTTTTCACAGCTTTCACTACATCCCCACCCAAACAGGCTATGACTCTACATCTCCATCAAGTCTAGTTTTCAACATAACACCCCTCATCCTAATTTCAGTGACCAGACCTATTAGAAACAACCCAAGTCTGTCTCCTTCAGTTCCTTGTCCATCCATTTCTCATTCTCACTGGTTTTCATTGGACACAAATGAAAACCTGCTATTCAATTTACCTGCAGTTATTTGAATCCCTATAGTATTCAATATTGCCTTCCAACAGTAAGTACACTTTAAAAAAAACTGATTGGACTATGCAGATGTTTAAGATCAAATTGAGTCCTGTATGATTGTAGTAAGCAGATATTCTAAAGGCTATGCAATACTTCTTTTTCGTCCAAAGAAATCTTACTTCAAGAAACAGACACCTTAAAAAAAAAAAAAAAAAAAAAAAAAAAAAAAAAAAAAAAAAAAAAAAAAAAAAAAAAAAAAAAAAAAGAAGTCAATCTACCTACACTACAGACAGACAGACTTGTGTTTCTAGGTACAAGTTCGTTAACCCACCATGAAGAAGACTGAGCTGGGATCTTCACAGCAGCGCATGGTGGAAGAATGAGAGACAAAAGGCATAAATTGAAAAAAGGAAGTTCAGACTGGATACAGGTTCAGACCTCTTTGCTCTAATGAGGACAGTCAAGCAGAAGCGGGTTGCTCAGAGCTTGGGCAGTCTCCATTCTTGGAGGTTTTCAAGACCCAACAGGACAAAGCCCCGAGTGACCTCATCTGACCTAATAGCTGACATTGCTTTGAGCAGGAGATTGCACTACAGACCTCCCGAGGACCCTTCCACTCTGAATGATCCTAAACCATAAAAATACTTCCAATACACCTTGGAAATATGCAGAAACCAATGCCAGATTCAGTGCAGTTAAATAAGTAAAAATTATACTACTTGCTTGTATCTATATATGAAACTAATGGACTTGAAAAGCTTGGCAATCTATCATGACAATTAAGATTTCTTATTCTGATTGACCATAGTGCATACGTATCTATGAAGATTAAACAAACTCCAGCTCAGTTCCAAGCAAGTTTCTGACAGAATATGCCAGTTGTAAGAATCTAAGTTTTAGACTTCCTTTTCCAAGAATGTTTTATTTCACAGGCATTGTGACATAGCTGTCCAATAAATTTGCTTTGTTACAATTTTAATAAAGTTCAAAAAGTTGTGAGAAATGTTCTTATGTTACATGCAGGCAGAGAAGAGAAAGAAATTCAGCTCCCAGGGAATGGCCTCCGTTCCATCCCTATGTTCAGGAGTGTGGGAATAATTCTTGCTGCTTCTCTACAAAGCACTTGTAGTAATCAATATTGAACTTCACTGGGTTCCTAGAAATGTATGCCTCCCCTCCTTCTCATTCCCAAATTATATTTCAGGAATTTTCACTGCAGCATCAGGAACAATAATACTTTTTATTCTTYGCCAAACAATGTGCTGAACTCTGCTGACCGCTGAAGTGATGAGAGTGATAAAAGACCCGATGCAGCCATGCAGTGGGAATTCATGCTAAACCTAGACGCTAGTATTTAATTCAATGGGAGAGATTCCCCACTAGGCTTGACAATGGAGTCTTAAGCATGACAGAGAGAAAGAATTAACGTGGCTTAGCCATCACAAAGAATTTTAGCTGAAATAACACATCTGAAAAGTTTTTGCTGATAACAGAGAAACTCAGTATATTGAAAACGCTTCTTTTAGTGAAATATTTCTTAGCTGACAGAACACTTGAATACACGGCCCGTTCCGAAGTTAAAAACCAAACTACTGTGTGGAAAGAGAAGTCCTCGGCAGTCGGGGGGCGGCTGCGGCCCCGCTCCTGTCCCAGCACAGGCGGCACGCCCGGGGGCCACGGACCCTCTGCGAGGGCCGCTTTGGGAGCGCAGAAACGAGGCTACAAGTGCAGCCGCTCCCCGGGGCCCGGCGAAGCGCTTCAATCACGCCGCTCCGAGCCCCGCACCCACGGAGGGCAGACACCCGCCCTGACCCTGTTTGGGGTCCCCCTCCCCCGCTCCCGAGCCTGCGAGGACCGGTCCCACTAGCCGCCGCCAGCCTGGCCTCCCCTCCCCGGCGGAGCCGGGGCCGCGCTCCGTCACGCCGGCCAGCCCGGGCGGAGCCAGCCCAGGCCCCGTCTCGCCATGGGCAACGGGGAGAAATGGCCCCCGGGGGGCTCCACACGGGCCCCGCGGGGCGCGGCAGGGGGAGCGGACACGAGGCGGCCGAGGGCCGAGCGGTGCCAGACACGCAGGGCCGCCGCGGGGGGGGGGCGGTGTGAGACCCCTCGCGCCCTCACGCGCACGGGCGGGCGCCAACGGCCGAAGCGGCCCCCGCGCCCCGCCGGGAGGAACCGCCGCAACCGCCCGGCTCCCCCGCGGAGGGCCGGCGCCGACGGGGTGGAAGGCCCGGGCCGCCCCGGCAGCAGCTGGTGCCGCTGCTCACACGTGGGGCTCGGCCGGCCCCGCCGCCTCCCTGCCCCCCCCTCCCTCCGGCAAGGTCTGGGAGGTCTGACAGGCCGGCTTSGCGCCCAAGGCCGGGGCGAGGCAGACCCGTTACCTCGGCCTGCTTGCGGACCGCATTGTCTGGGCTGAGCAGGTTGCCCAGAAGAAGGTAGAACTGCTGCTGCTCCTGCTCCGCCGTCGCCGCCATTGCTGCGAAAGGGAAAGAGAGCGAGGCCGGCCGGGCGGGGAAAGGGAGGCGGGGGAGGCGGGGAGGGGGAAAGCCGGCCTCGCCGCCAGCGGAGGGAAAGGGGGCGGAGCCGCCGCCGCCGCCGCGCTCTGCTCCCGGCTCCCCCCTGGGGCCGGCCGCGCCAGCCGCGCTCTCGAACGCTGCCATTGGCTGCGACGCACGGGGCCTCGCCCCCAATTGGCCTGCCTTCTCCATGACGTCCTGGCGACTCGGGGCGAAAGGGGGGAGACGAGAGCGACTGAACAACCGTCCCTGAATGGGGGTTTGTCTCTTCTTTTCTCATTGGTGCGCCTCCGGGCCGGAGGTGGGAGGCAGAGGCGGGGAAACGCCCCGAAGGGCACTCTCATTGGCGGGCGGCTCTGGCAATCTGGGCGGGATTGATCAGAGGCGCGGTCGGGCGGTGCGGGAAGGGAGGGGCCGCGCCGGGATGCAGAGCTGGGGCAGGGGTGTGGGGGAGGGGAGAGCAAGGCAAGCAAAGCAAAGCAAAGCAAAGCAAAGCAAAGCGCGGGAGACTACAAGGCGTCTCCTCGCGGGGTGCCGCCGTCTCCCTCTCCTGCTCGGTGACGTCGTGCTGCTGCTCCGCCCCCTGCCCGCTCCTCTCCCCTGAGGGCGGCGGGGGGAGAGGTGTCTGTGAGCCCCCACCGCCGGAGCCCTGCTGCGAGGAGCCTGTGTGTTACCTCACAGGGCGGGTAAAGGCAGCGAGGGCAGTGACTCAACCAGATCTCGGCTGCTGAGCGGCAGCTTGCGGAGGTGGAGGGGGGGTAACAGGGACGGTGGGTTCGTACAGGGCGGGAGAAGCCGTTCAAGCGGCGGCACGCCTGTGGAGTAGAGGCGCGTTAAGGGTTTTCACCGATAGGCTCGCATGGCAGGTGCACGTACGGGTCAAAAGCATAAAGGTGTAGGATCCAACGCGTTAGCCTGCTTTGTATACGTTTATGTGGGTCCTCGTCCAGCTCCGCTTTGAATGAGTCCAGTATCTCTGACGTACCCCCACGTGTATTGTCCTCTTCAGATGACTTGGTCAAAGCTATGTCAGATCTCAAACAATGGTGAATAGTACGCTACGTTCACGAATCCCAAGTATGTGACTGAGTAAAAGGTAATTGGCGTTCCCTGTGCTCACACGGAACGTAAGGTGCATAATGCGCATGGTGAGAGCTTCGAACATTGCCCCGCTCGCCGGTGGAGGCCTTTCTGCCTTGGGGTGGACCAACGAGGTGTTTGGGGTTCAGCCGTGAGGCAGTGGCTGGCCGAATCTGGTCCCATCTGGGTGGGCATTGCAGCCGGGCTGTGCCCAGGGCATGCGAGCGCTTTAAAAGCAAAAGGGAGCAGCCAGCGAGCTGGTGGGAAAAAGATAGAAACATCTTCTTGACTGAATGAAGAAAGAATTGCAGGCAGAGCTAGAGAATGATTTTAAGCTGATTGAAAGCTCAGAAGGACCAAAAGTGAAGATGAATTATGAAAGCAAGCATGCTTTCTAATGTGAAGTGCTCCTCTGTAAATGTCCTCAGACCCCAACTACGTGGATTAGGTGTTTAGAGCTTGTCACAGGTTCAGGAGGGCCTTTTGGATGTGATCTTGAAATAAGCAYGATTTTCCTGCCTTTCTATCACCTGTGGTTTGTATGAACTTTAGTAACATTGCTGTCTGCTTTCCATGTGTAAACAAATAACTGTATTTGCTTTCATCTTAACTTGTCTTAATGGTGATTTCACCATAAATCTGTGGTAGGATTGTTAGCTAAAGAATGCAGCGTCTGATAGGGGTTGGGGAGAGAATGTAAACTGCACGATACAGAAGATTGTYTTCTTGCCTGTGCTGTTTTTTGTGTCTGTAGATGCAGGGAGTGGGTTGTTACGTAAAAACTGTCAAGTTGTCTTTGAGAAACAGCTAGGCAAATGAAATCAGTAATTTGCCTAAGACCTAAAAAACAGTTGCCAGTTCATCTTTGGAGTACCAGTGTTGAAAGTCAGAGTCAGTTAGAGCTCCCATGGAAGGGGAAGGCAGAAACAACCCAATGCAATTTGTTAGAGCAAGCCTAGCAAGAGACTCTCTACGTGTGTGTGCGTGTGTGTTTCCATTCCAGTGTGTATAATGATCATTAAACTCAGGTAATATAATGCTCTAGGAATGCATTTGAATACATTTTGCCCTGGTATTCAAAGTGTAGAAGGGAACATCTGCACTGTGTTGAGAAGAACCTGCTGGTAAACCCAGTAGATCAATGCTGTTCCACTTCAAATCTTAACAGAGTTTGGTGAAAGCAGATTAAAGACTTCACTTAGGTAAAAAGTAGTTAAGGTATCTGAAGGAGTCCCAAAGAATTCAAAATGTCACCAATGCAATGTGATCAGAGAGTCTGCCATGTCAGGTGCTTGTTCTCACCTGAAACAAGTTTGAAGCCAAAGTGTGGGAAGCAGCCAGAAACTATGCTGAAGAAGCAGGTATCAGCACCAAAGGCGGTTTGAAGAAGTACCGGAGAAGAGCTCAAATAGATACAGCCACAAAGCAGTCAGCAGCAATATTGGTGTTGCTGGATATTGCCCAACTTCTGCAGTCTGTCTCAATTAAAAAAAAAAGACAGTACAAAGTACTGAAAACTATTGCATATGTTTTGAAAGAAAGGAAGATGTTCATTAAATAGCAGAAATCAAAAGGACTCCCTTGACCTCTTCTAAGTGTAGACCCAAGGAGTGTGTTGGACTGTAGTTTATCCAAAGAAACTTTATTGACATTTTAAAACTCAGATTGAGAAATTGGAAATTCAGGTCTTCGAAAAACAGAAGCTTTACTGAAGTGTCTATTAAACTTCACAACTCTGCTAACGAATGGATTATAAAGAAAGGGAGAGCTGCGAGACAATGATTTTATTATATCTGAGGAATGCTATAAGGTTTCTGCCAGAGTAATAGGAGATGTGGGATACAGACAAAATGAGGAAAGGTGTCTCAGACTCTTGTAAAATACTTTCTGATGCTGACTTACAGGTGAAGGGTTTGACATGTTTGTATTACAACCTTCAGAAGCAAAGAATGAGATGAAGGGAGAGTAAAGAAAAGAAAGATAAAGAAAAGAAGATAAAGCAAAATAAATCCAAACCTAGTTACTAAGCATAGTAACAGGCAGGCCAACTGTGTCCAGAGTCCTTAAGATGTCAGCTCTACCATACGAGGAGATCCTGAATACGTTTAAAGTGCCTGTTGATGGTCCATATGGATTCCATATCCTCCACATATCACAAAAATGCAGCCATGATAGCCTGAGGCCAGAGAGGCGTTAAAAAAGTGCATGAAGGCAGATTTCCAGCAAAACTCAACAGAATGGAGTAAGTTGATGTCAGTGGCAAGCTATGTTCTAGCGGGGGCTGGCCGAGGCTATCTTGGCAGAGCAAGCTATCTGCTAAGAGGACACAGTGTCTGAGAATTGTTCTGGCCAAGATACGGGGTGAGGCAAAGAATTACAAGCTTGTCGGTACTGAGCATCAGTAGTGGACTACAGTTTTCACAAATCCTTCGTTCATCTCTTTCTTGTACTCACAGCTCAGGAAGGGCATAGCGGTCCGTTCCCATGCCCAAAGCACAGGGCGTGGGATGCCTGTAGCTATAAAGGGTACTGACAGAGATGCTGCTCTTTCAACTCTACTCCAAGAAGCCCTGACCTGTGGCTTCCTACTGGTTTTCTGCATTGGGAAGGCACAGCTGGGCTTGATGAAGGTGATACAACTGTGCCTAGCCAAGAGCTGAGGGGAGTACCAGGGTGGCAAGCGTGCTGGGAGTCTGGAGAATTGCCATCAACTACTAATGAGATCCAAAATTCTTGGGCGAGAATTTTCTGAAGTCATTGGAATGGTTGATGAGCTTAATGAGAAGAGAGGGAATATTAACAAGAAGGTTATACTGCAGACCCTACACTCTACAGATTTGAAAAGCTACTATATCTATGAAGAAGCTTAGAACATTTTGTAGAGTTGGGAAGAGGCATCTCAGACTTTCCCCCTGCCAGGTTTACTCACTGAAGGTTAAATATCCCTTAGAGGACATCAGGCTGAGGGAATTTTGCTCCGCCCAGAAAGCAGAACTCATAGGGGCTTCTGTATATGTCTGGGAGTATTTTCTGATAGACCAGGTATAACTGATAAAAGAGTTCACACTAACCTTACCAGAGACCACCAGACAGTGCAGAATGACGTGTACTGGGCCGGGATAACCTGTGGAGATAAGTGAGTACTCAAACAGGGCTCTTCCCACCGGTCATTTTACTGAAGAGTGATAAAGTGGAAGAACTAGGAGACAAGGTTTTTGTGTGGATGACAGATAATGCTATACTGAGGCTGTACCTGCTGTATCATAAGGCAAGATGGATAATTTACTGAACAGCCTGAGCAGTACCAAGTGCTACAACCTGCTGAACTTCACTAAGCTGCACTTGCAAATCTCACTGGAAAAATGGCAGTTTGTATTCATGATGAACGTAGGCCTTTCAGTTCCAGACAAGACCATTTGATTTTGTTAATTTAGGAGGCACCTTTCCTACACTTACGAGCCAAGTGTTTATAGGACTGTGTGATTTGTTGTATTGACAACATAGAGGTTGGGAAGAATGCAAAAACCATGGGGGCTGTATTGAAAAAAATGGATAAAGTATGAAAATATAAATCAGTTTTAGTTGATAACAGCAAGAGGTGGTAAGGAGAGATGTAATTACTCTCTAAGAGACTAAGATAAAGACACAGGGGATTATCCAAAACCAAACAAAAAATTGGTCGTTCATAGAATTCCTTTCTTAGAATTGAATTCAATATTATAGAATTCAATTATTACTGAAGACTTACAGATTACTTCAGTGGTATTGTTGCTTTTATTAGGGAAGTTTGTCAAAAGAATTGGTCTGACAAGTGGTTCTGAACAGAGTCTTGTCACAGAGGCTTTGAGCAGGGTAAAGAAACTTTCTGACCCTCCCTGTGTTAGCCTAGACTACAGTAAAATACTTGAACGACCTGCTAGCACTTCGGATGCAGGTCTATCGATGATGCTTTTCCTGGCATGGAAAAGGAGCATTGCTTTTAAAAGCAAGATATGAACATGAACAGAATTACTCAAAATGAGTACATTGCCATTGTGTGGGCTATTAGATGAAACACCATTTCCTCAATCACAAATTCAGGGTCCCCAGGGAACAAGTAGCGGTGAGATTTTTGTCAATGTCTCATAATATCCACAGTAAATGTCCTTTATCCCTAGAGGGCAAAACTCGACAACCTTAAAATGAATTCAGTGTGAAAGAATGTAGTTTTGTATGAATGAATGTTGGCAGGTTTGATTACTTATTTAATTCTTTGGCAAGCCTCTGTGCTCAAAGCGCCTTTCTAGGCTGCACAGGAATAGGCAGATTCACAACCATTTTCATAATTTTCTATTAGTTACTTGCTATCCTCTTTATTGTATAGCATATTTTATAAGTACACAGAATGAAAGTAAATAGATTTGTTTTCTGAGGCAGCGAACAAGATACTGTGGAATACCTGCTGAGGTCCTGGAATACCTGCTGAGCTTCTGCCAAAAATTTTGCTTTTCCTACTGAAAAAGTTGAAAGCTGCCTGCTGTACCAAGATGGTAATTTAACAGCCTCCTTGCTGTCAGCTGTACTTTAGGTTTGACATTTCCTCAGGTATTATTCAGAAATAACGTAAAATCATGAAAACCATTGTGGAAATGCACTACTACTATCTCTAGGTCAGCTTGCCAGAATTCAAGATTCAGCTGTAGTTCCTGCTCCCCTGTCGTGTTTACCCCCAACTGGCAACTAAGCCCCACACAGCCACTCGCGCACTCCCCCCTGGTGGGATGGGGGAGAGAATCAGAAGGGTAAAAGTGAGAAAACTCATGGGTTGAGATAAAGACAGTTTAATAGGGAAAGCAAAAGCCACGCACGCAAGCAAAGCAAAACAAGGAATTCATTCACTCCTTCCCATCGGCAGGCAGGTGTTCAGCCATCTCCAGGAAAGCAGGGCTCCGTCACACGTAACGGTTACTTGGGAAGACAAACGCCATCACTCCCAACGTCCCCCCCCTTCCTCCTTCTTCCCCCAGCTTTATATGCTGAGCATGATGTCCTATGGTATGGAAGATCCCTTTGGTCAGCTGGGGTCAGCTGTCCCGGCTGTGTCCCCTCCCAACTTCTTGTGCCCCCCGCAGCCTCCTCACTGGTGGGGTGGGGTGGGAAGCAGAAAAGGCCTTGRCTCTGTGTAAGCGCTGCTCAGCAGTAATGAAAACATCTCTGTGTTATCAACCCTGTTTCCAGCACAAATCCAAAACGTAGCCCAATACTAGCTACTATGAAGAAAATTAACTCTATCCCAGCCAAAACCAGCACATCCCCCCAGAACTGATTCTGCCTTACTGTTGCACAACTTCATTTCTCCTTCCAGCTTCCCTGTGTGTGGGAGAAAAGAGATTGCTAAATAGTCAAAATTCAACCCATTTTGCTATATTTATAGAAAAATAGACCTTTCAGCAGGAATTAAATTTGCAATTGTTTGTGCATTAGACAGAGCATTAATTGGTTTGGCATATTAGTTGCCTTATAATTGGGAAATCTATTGGAAGGAAACATATTCTTGTAAGCGCGTAATTATAACACAGTGCATTTCCAAATTACCAAGATTTATGTGCCCAAAACATGTGTTGAATGTAAAATTTAATTCTATGGTTCATCTCATAAATCACATGCTAATTTTTTGCATATAACGTATTGCATTTGTCACACCTTTATAAAAGTTTAGCTACTGTTAACCTGTTTGAACACACCTCTGAAAGAACATTTTCAGATCTTCAGATTAAAGAAGATGTTAATTGCAGATTTAAAAGGGCCAGTATTAATAAGAGATTAAGGAAAACCTGGAAATGTGACTCATTGTAAAGAAACTATTAAATAGTCTACATGGAAAGAAAAGAAAGATCTGAAATTCAATCAGTTAGTCATAATCTTTGGTAAACAGATGGAAGGACATACAGACACAAGACAGGTAGAAAATTAGGTATGATTTGGTCAAGTGATAGAGTGGCAAAACCACCAATGTACTTTTGGGTTGCTCTAACAGAAGCATGGCTTCCTGGAGTGGAGAGATGATCATTGCTGTGGAAGCATCACCTCGTGTGATCAGAGGAACGTAGCAAACACAAGTGCAGATTACAAGCTGTGTATGTGGCATTTCCATTCACTTTGATGAAAATTGAATGTGCTTATCACAGGAAAGACTCTAACCTAGAAGTAGGGGACTGGGAGGATGCATTTAAAAGGAAAAGCTAGAAGAGAGAATCAGCAAGTACCATGACAGATATTACAAACACAAATTACACTGTTGAGAGTTATATGAAGTATTACTATCTTTACACATGGGCTAAATTAAAGGAAAAAAAATCCTTTGGCTGTATTTTTGGAAAATTTCACTTGAGCTTCCTTGATCATATGAGGTCACATATGTAAGTAACTGTGCTGTAATGTTGATAAAAGGTCTGAAATGTGTTTGCACAGGTAACTTTCATTTTAGTATTTTCCAAATTCTGAGTGCTTAGCATTGTCAACTTAAATATTTTTCTAGACTATTATTAAAAAAAATATAAAAATCATATGAGATTAAGACAGAACATCGTAAAGGTATGGTCTTCCCTCTGGCCTGGCCTTCCAGTGAGTGAGTATTTGAACCTGTCTCTCTATACTCTTCAGGTACTACAGATTGGTTCCAGCTGTTAACCTGGGCAAAGCCAGCTCAAATGTGTTCTTGCAGAGTAAAAATCCAGCTCAACAGTGAGCTATAGGAATCACACTGTAATCAACATTTTTGAGACATTTTCTTGAAAAAGTCATAACAAGTCTCTATTCAACACGTATGAATTGTGACTTTTTGGAAGGTTGAGCAATATTTTGAAAGTGTGCTAAGTTAAAATGGCTTTTTCCAGAGACAGTTTATGTCATATAATTGCATTAAAAAAAATCCCCAGCACAAATTTCAAGGCCTCCCAAGCAGGCATGTCTCAAAGAAAAACTTGTAAGAATTTGTGAATGTGAGCAAACCAAAATACTCTCCTTAGTCCATTCTTGGAAATGCCTAGCTGTTCTGCATGAAATCAAAATAAAAGCGGTTGATACAAACATGGAAAATTTTAGTACAGGTTGTAGAGTTTGATAAAATTAAAAAAGTAGTGGGGTACCAGCTGAGTTTGTATCATGCTTTAATTATATTTTCATTTATAAGATACGTAGTTGTGTCATCTCATATAATTCTGACATCTTCCAGCCATTAAATTCCATTCTTGCCTGTGGCTCCTGGGGTCTGTTAGACATAGAGCATGAAGTGGCATTGGTTCCACTCACTTGTTTTTCATTATTCCTTAGAAACTGAAAGTTGTTCCCAAAGAAGAATGAAGGTCAAATTGTTTAATTAAAAGAAGATTTGATTTTTTTTTTTTAAATAGGGATGGAGACCGAGAACAGTCTGCAAGACATACTGAGCTCCAAAGAGTTTCAGTTTAATCTAGTTTAGATTTAATTTAGTTTTAATTGCCCTGAATACAAAACTTATCTTACAAGTCTAGAAAGTACTTTATTTTCCTTCTTTTCTCTTTTAGCTTCCTAACATTACATTTCTCCAGCTCTCTTTCATCACATTAATCTCGCATACGCGATCAGTAGTTCAGGTATCTGTATTCTTCGTGCTCTCATTGAATTTATTCGTTGGGAGTCTGTGATTCTTTTTTATGCCAAAGATAGGGCACAATATTTGTCACTTCAGTCAAACTGAAAAGATAATATCAGAATTTGAACAATATATTGTTGGATCACGCATGCTATTTGTGAAGAAATGTACAGTATCTCTTCTCTCTATGCTAATGGTTGTTTCTGTCCTTTATAACAACTTCTCCTCCTCCAGCTCTACCTGAAAACACCTCTATTGTGTTTTTTTTAAGAAAAGCATTTCAAATATCTCTTTGTTGTGCCTTACACCTTAATTAGCCTAAAATGTCAGGGTGCCAAGGCGTTAGTTTGCATGTCAATTGCTTCTTACTAGCAGAAAAAATCAAGCTCAGTTTCTACAGCAACAGGAATATGTTTTTAGTAGTATTCTCTTGTTACATGGTTCTACCATTTACATATTTTAATATAATATGTAAATAAGTGTAAATAGTACAAAGACTTTTTTTTTTGACCAATGTGTTGAAGCGCTGTGTGCCTGAAAATACATGTTGGACTTTTTTTCATATGGTTCAGTAAAGCGTATTACCTTTTGCATGCCTTCTTTCTGTGGGGGATATTGGAAAGGATAATGCAAACCGTAAAAAACTCGCACAATATCATCCATTGCAAGGGGTGATATGTCAATGGTAGTTTGCCATGGAAGTTTTTTTGTAAGAAGAAGATGAAAGACAGACAGATGTTTGATGAAACAGTTAATGAAAAAGAATGATGCTTGGAACAGTTGATAAAACAACTGCCAAAGGGGCATGTCCTATTGATGGATGGTTTATCTCTTTCAAGTAAGCTATATTGCAGGTAATAAATACTGGCAAACAGTAACAGGCATCTAAACAAAAGGTTTAGAAATCACCATACCTCTGGTTAACCTTAACAGAGCAATATTTGCTTGATTTTGACAGAATCTCATTATGGGCAAATAAAGATCTTTCAGGGAAGATCACATTTATCTAATGAAAGTTTTTTGTGCGACAGGGTATTTAAATTCTGATCGTTTTTGTAAATAAAGTCTAATTAATTTTTTTCCCAGCATTTCTATTGTTCCTAAAATCCAACCATGGCAACGGTCAAATAAAATGATCGGAAAAAATTGGATGAACATGCTTTTTCTTTAAGATTAGTGAAGGAAAATGGAATAAAAATTATCTGCAGGAAAGCATGATAAATTTGCAGAAAAGTCTCCTGCAGGGTTTTTCCTTGTTTTTCTTTTTCCTCAGATTACCTTTTTTTTTTTTTTTTACTTGCTGATACAAATACTTCAAAAACGTAGGGACAGACACATTCTGTTGTTCTTAAAAATTCTCAGAGGAAATCAGTGACACACTGGACCAGCAAAAAACTGCCCCAGATTTTTCCCCTTAGGCATATAATGCAATATAAAGAGAAAATCTATGGAAAAAGTGGATGTGTGATGTTTTACCTCTGTGTTTTCTGTGCTTGTTATTTGGATGCTGGGCACGTTTCAGTCACTGTTTTTGTCTGCTACGGTCCTAGTTTCAGGTCCTGGATGTGTTATAATTGTAGAAGTCTTCCTGGGCAACCCATGCCTAGCTTGGAAAGTAGGTTGTTTGGACAAAGGCTCAGAAAGAGAACCATTTTCATGACTCTTGCTATATTTGGCCTCTTTTGGAGCCATAGTCATAAATAAATGTGCTTTCCTTGAGAGGATATAATTCTGTTTTGGAAAATAACAACAAAGATCCAGAAGAAAAAAATAATAATTAAGTACCCCTGGGTCAATTCAGTGGTGGAGGTGCTAGGTGAAAACATAGAATTGTATTAGGGTTCCTCCTGTGAGTCCAAAGGTCCTCACTCCTGCCTTCTCCCTTGCATGCTTTACTCCTGTGTGGTAAGGCATGTCTCCTTACGCAGAGTGCATCCTCCTCTAATACCAAGCATCTGCCACATGCCCATCTGGAATATTTTATCAATGGGTGATGACAAAGCATCTGAGATATTAAACTGGAGGCATTAGGGCAGAAGCCCTTCTCCAGCCATTATAAATAGAAGTTTGAGAGTTCCTTCCAACCTTCTGATTTCCCATGAAATGTCTGGGTTTGCTTCCCATTCAGAGAGGGCGCCAGGTTAGAAGGATTTTAAGCTGGACTCAATATGGCAATTTCTGTTCTTAGTGGGAAAATTTTTAGTGTAATGAGTTGGTTGTTTATGAGTTACAGAAAATATCACCTGGAGGGTATCCTGAAGTTATTTCCCAGAAGAAAACACTCTTTCCCCAAGATTATGAATTCAAATAGACCTCTGCTTATCCTCAGTAATGTTAGGCAAGAAACCAGCATGCTGACACAACAGCATCCTGCTTAGTACATAACGTTCTTCAGACAACCAGCAGCTCTGCCTTGGTTATACTCAGTATTGCTCCCACATGTCTCAGAAGTCATTTACATGCCACAGTGTGAGTGAGTTGTCCGATGAAAGCATCTGCTTGAGAAGTGTATGTTTCGAGAACTTTTAAAATGGTTAGATCTAGAAAAGTGTGAAGATCCAGAAAGGAGAAAATTATTTTCCTGCTAAATCTAGGACCAGCAAGATTTTTGTGGCAGATAATAGTTCAATTTCCCAGGTAAAACACAGTCTAATTTCTGTGATAGCAGCAACCAGCTTTGAAGACACAACAGTCAAGGTGTGGTTGCTTTGACTAAAAGCACACGTCTTGATGTTTCAGGTGAGAAAAGCTTGGCCATKATTCATCTTGAGTATTAGCCCACTTTTAAGAAACGTGTGCAGCCTCTGGGACCACCACCCATCTGGATTCAGATGATCAAGCTCTGAGGGCCATCAGTATTTCCTCTCGCACACATGCAGCATACGCAGCAGGAGCAGCTTCCACACTATGGCTTGGCTTGGTTCATCTCTGCTTCTAGACATCTTACGCTGTATGAGGTTTATTTCCATGCCAAAGCCACTCAGAGCCCGTACGGCCAGCTCGCTCTTCCCTCCAGCAATGTCACCACCTTCCTTGCAGTGCCTGTGATCGTCAGCAGTCTGCCCACTTGTTGTTTGTAGTGTGTGGCTGGTCTGATGACAACTGGCCTCCTTCAGGGTTGGCAGCAGGCTTTGGGAGCTCACACAGAGAAATTCTGCATCGTCCTGGAAGTGCCTTTGCCTGCAGAGGGTGCGTGTTACCATGTTACCTGTGGGGGATGCTATACCTTGCACAGCTAGAGCTGAAGGCACAAATTGCTGTTGCCCGAGGGCCTTCATGATGGGGAGGAACAACTTTCCCGCTAAGAGGAGAAAGAGGCAACATGAAGGCTCTGGAAAAAGGGAGGAGCCCTTCAGTGAGGAGGCCTTGTACAGAACAAACGGAGCCACAGCTGGATTAGACCACTCGGACATTGTGGCCAGGGTAAGTCGTGCAGCAGAGCGGGGGCACTGTGAACGGAGCAGCTGAAGACTGTCCAGGAGTGCCAGGCTCAGTGGATACTCTGGATGCTCAGGCAATGTCCACTTCTTCACCTAACTGGGGAACACCTGAGCACTCCCAGAAGAAAGAAAGAGCACAAACAGGTTTGGAGAAGAATCAGAACAAGGGTTTTCTTACAAAAGTGAGACAGATTATGGGGTTGCTTAATTGGGCTTCTAAATTATGAACAAACGTGGCGAAATAATTTTCTCTCATAATGATTCCCTGCTGAAAACGATCCTTTACCTCAAGRCTGCTTTTGAGATTAGCTAAATTTTCCAAGGAAACCTCTCTGAAGCCAGAGGTTAATTTTTTTTCCTATGGAATGAACCCCAAACAATGATTTTGCACAACTGGAAAGTCTTCCAGTAAAACACTGTAGTCTGTGCACATATCCATGCCACACATGAAAATTGCACTGAGCAATTACCAGTGTATATGCTGCTTTGGGATTAACCAAACAGCATGAAATATGTGTGTGGGTCTCTTGGGTGGTGGTGGTGGATAACTGATGGTGTGCCAAGTGTTTAAAACTCCTGGGGTGCAGACTGTTACTCTGCACAAATATACTCTGCCAGATTCACTGTATGTATTGCATTGACTGATGGTTGCTTTATTTGCCAAATGAAGTATCAGTTTTATTTGCCAAATATAATATGTAAGTGTCTGCTTGGCAGCTTCAGTTTATTGGGCATGATTTTACTGGCTTGTGCGGGTTGCTTGCTGCTTCATTATGCTTGAAGAAAACTTTTGAGTATGGCTACCACTTCTTATTTCTTCACAATTAAGTGGACAACAACTAGTGGTTAAATAAACAGTGTCATTAAACCCACGCATATACACTAACACAAATTTAGTATCAATGAACTGGAGATTGCTGGTTCTTTACAAAAGGGAAATTAGCTGTCTTAACTATCAAAATGCTATCTGAAAAATCAAAGTAAAACCAAATGCAGGCAGCTGTAATGGTAGAAATACCTGCTGCCTGCAGTGCCCGTCTTGTTTCCTTTCCTTTTTAATCCCTTTCTGTACTTACCGTGGCAGATCTCCCCATGAGGCATCTGGTGGTTAGTTACTGCAGGCTCCCTGTTTATTCAAAGAAGAGCAGTAGCTGCTGCCCAAGGGCAATTCAGTTCACCTGGCTCTGGAATTATCTCAGGGAGTTCCTCTCTTCCTCTTTCTGTCAACGAAGCCCAGGATGAYGGGATTTCCAGCGTAGGCATGCCGTTGAGGTGGGATGGGTCTAGATCCTCTGTCACATTGCATGGGAGCTGAGAGAAGGAGGGCTGCTTTCCTCCCTGCTTGCTGGCGCTGCCAACAGCTCCATGCCTTGAAGAGTTGGTGGACTGGGAAACCCTGAGCGCGAGGGATTTGGCAAGATCCTTACTCTGGCTGGGCAGTTGGAGGAGTTGCCAACTGAAGTCACGTACGCTTGGCTCTGTGCTGGAAATTACAGAAATCCTGCAGAGGGGTGCAGTGCTGCAGAAATCAATGCGAAGACTTCCCATAGTCAGAGCTCCCAGAGTCTGTTGCTGGTGCTTGTCTCTGTATGAAATGCTGCAGAGGAGCCTGTTTGGACATCAGTTTGAGAAGTAGTCTGGTGAAGTTAGCTCTATTGAAATAACCAAATTAAATGCTAAGATCTCTGTCTGCACGACGACAGTTTTCGGTGTCACTTCCTAGAAAGAGAGAAGGATGTCTTGCTGAACAGGCCCTTCTGGATTCTCTGTGGACTGAGGTGCAGTAATTGTGGTTGCATGCTAAGGACCTTTCGCAAAAGTCTCCTCTCCCTTCTTCTTCCAGTGAAGCCGGTCGTCTTCTTCCTGTGAAGCAGGTCTCCTGGAAGAAGCACATCATGGAAGCCAATGAGTTTGATGTTTAGTGCATGGCAGGGCAAAGGACAAGAGGAAGAGAGGTCATTAATAAATCAACTTTGTCCTTATCCTTTCTATATATCTGCATGAAATGAAAGGCTTTGAGTCATAAAGATACTTCCTTCTCTGGCATCTAAGCCATGAAAAGGGGGAAAAGATGCTTTCTCCATTTTCAAGGATCATAGGACCCTTTTTAGTGGTAGAAAAAACACTGCCATCTCCAAAAGCTTTCCTAAATCCTGTGAGAAAGAAGCAGCAACCCAGAGGACATCGCATGAGGTACCAACCTGCTGCTGTATTAGGAACAGCTAACCAGACTAAAGAGCTCTCTGCCAGCAGGTAAGGCTTGTTCAGGGTGGGGTGTGCTTACCTTTGCCATTTACTCTGTGCAGGCAGATCCCACAGAAGAGTGAATAAGGCCAGACATACATTTATTTCTGACAGAAAGAAATGTATCTCTTACATATATCAGTYATGCTAAGCTGTCTTGTTCTGCCGATGCATTATTATTGTACAAGCTGATCTGAGAGGTGAATTTCCCTCTTCTTTCTTTTGCCTTCACCTAGCTCCATCTGTAACCCTGCAGGTGTGTACATCCATKCTTTCAGCTCTCTGATTTGTGACAATTTCTTTGCTATTTAGAAGAATAGTACTAACTCAAGACTGCCTTCTGGTTGGCAATTTGAAAAACATCTTGCTATAAAACTTTTTTTGGCCCATGCAGAAAGTAGCAAGAAGAGGTATTACTCTGTGTATGAAATACACGGCATCCCATCATATTGCTTATAATTTTATAAATATTCTCAAATATCAAATCTAAATAAAATATTTTTTCTTTAGCGTCACTTTGACATGTTGCGTAAGTGTTGTACCAGTGAAGTTTGTGAGAAACTGTGATACTGAATTATACTTTCTAAAGAATTCCTAGTGGAAATATTAGGAAGTTTTACCTTCACAAACATTTAGTGTTTTTCGTGAAGTTAAACTGATATTCAGTTAGTGTGTCATGCTCCTTGCTGGTTTTGACCCTGTAGGGCAGGAGTCCCACTGAAGCCACAGGAGAAGAGAGAGGTGCAGTCTGTTGCAGGATTAGTTGCACTTTGTTTCCACTCTGAAGTTAAAGATAAAAGAGTTGCCCTCAACAGTGCTTAAGAGGTAATACAAACAGACTTCGAAATTAGCAGGTCCTTCTAACAGGCTTTCAGATCAACCGTTTCCCCCAAGTTATACATTATTCTACTCAACRTCAAGGAAAGTTTTCTTCTGTTGTGTTCTGTTGTAAAAACCTCTTCTGTAACATAAAAATGAAATGTGTATGTCCACAAAGTTCATGTAAATCCGTTTGCTGTGCTTGTTCTAGTTTGGTTCTCGTGTAYGCTTATTTCATGGGTAAAAATATAATTTAAAGTGTTCTTTACACTATATCTCTGCTTATTGTCATAACTGAAATCCTCAAAGTGGCTAGTCACCAGAAGCACCTCTGTTCTGAATGCTTTTTAAATAATAAGGCTTTGAAGCTTTTCTCTCCCGAGCTATTTCAAGATGTCAAGAGAAAAGTTATTCCATCACTTTAGCTATAGCAGTCACTATCTCAGAGAAAATATATGGTTCTATTTCCCTGTCATTTGGATCATTTGATTGGATATATTTTGCAATTTTCCTTTTAATTGGAATTTCTGCTTATTCTTCACGAGAATTATCGTGCACCTCACCCCATTATTTCCAAACTAATGTGTATCAGTGTTTTGTTGGCTGACGTTATGATATTGAAAATCCTTTGAATTCTTCCTTTAACGGTAGTTGAATCACCAGAGGCATTTCCTCTGAGTGCAAAAATGCAATTACTAACCAAACTGAGTAAAGTTTAAAAAAGGTAAATAGTATTAAAAATGAATGATATCTCACTGCATAAAAATCATACCTGTAAATAGAATATTTTAGCTGTTCATTAAGAGTCTTTTCTTCTTTGTTTGCTGTTCGTTTGAAGCAGCTGAGAGTAAGTATCTGTGAGATGAAACGCAGTTCAGGTTACTCTCAGCTGTTAAAAAAGGAAGATAGGTCAAAGGAGAGGCAGCCGTCATCCCTCCAGAGGTGGCAGACCCTGATCCTGCCCTTTGCCCCGGTTAGACAGACCCAGCCGGGATAACTGTTGGGGAGTGATCTGGGATGTCAAAGCCCATGGGCCGGTGAAACGCCTGAAGCGTGTTTTGTGACTGCTTGGTGTTGTATTTATCATTTATATGGAGGCACTGCAAGTGCAAAATGAAAGTTAAAAGCAAACTGGTCGGATATGATAGCGCTTCCTAACTTTCAAATATCAAATTACAAAATAATTCAGCTGGGAAGTGGTCTCTGAAGACCATCTAGTCCAACAGCCTGCTCAAAGCAAGACCGACTTCCAAGTTAGATCAGGTGGCTGATATGCGGGTAAACATGTATAAACTTGGGTCAGGGGAGAATTAGCCTTAGCTGGGTTAGAACAGGCCTGGACTAGGAAAAAAAACAAAAAGGTCTTATGAGCTAACATGAGCATTTAAAGCTTTCCTGGTAAAAGTTGCCTTTTCTTCGTGAAGGTCTATATGCCTGTTCCATGCCAACAAGACCTGGTCTTTTTGATGCTGCCATAACGCAACCTCCCCTAATAAAACACATCCTCGGCGAAGAAGCTTCCTCTGGGATGGTGCCAGCATACGCTGCATTCTCCGTCCTACTAACTGTCCTCCACAGTCCCCAAGCACRCCGTGTCTCTGTCAGTCACCCTGATTATAATTTTGAACTCCGCTGCACAGAAGTCACAATGTCCCAGAAGCGGCTGCTCCCGCTCTTAAAAATTGCTAATTATGGAAGTGTCCCTTTTCCCATTAGCTCACAGCTGCAAGCAGAAAGCACAAAAATTAGGCTAAAATGTAAAGCAGGGGAGGGGATGCTGGATCCTTCCTTGGAAAAAGGGTGGGAGGGGGAAAGGAAAAGAGATCAGGGAATCCTGAATCAGTTGAGAGGATGGAGGGAAATGGTGGGGAGGGTCTCAGGTCACCTGCGTGGCTTGGGGCCATTTGCAGTGTGCCTATGGGTGGAAGGTCCCAGGTCACTTGGACTGGCCGCTGAGGTGTAGGGTGCTGGGGAGAAAGGCACAGGCTTGCAAGTGTACCCAGTGTATCACTCAAGGGCGTGCTCTGAAACTTTTCTTCTTCTGATTTCATTGAAATTAGCTGCATTTTTGGCCCAAATTTTTAATAGTCAAAATGTTATGCAGGGGGCTGGATGTCCTCAGAGCTCAGAGAAGGTATTTTAGCAGCTTCACTTCAGACTCTATCCTGAACTCAGTGTAAATAATTTTCTAATGTAAATAAAATCTTGATTTTAAGGGCTCAAACTGTTTCGATGACATCCTGCTAGTGACTCTTGGTCAAAAAAGATACTGATTTTGTGCTGCGGCCAATTCTGTGGCACCAAATTTTGTGCGACATTGCAGCCTGATAGAAGCAAATACATGATGAAATGGTGACAGAAGGATTTCCTTATCATCAAGAGAAATTTCCCTATCACAAAGAGCTCCCCTTTTGACTTGGAGCTGGCAGAGCAGCTTTATATTCCCTTGTCACAGGTCTGCTGTCACGGGTGTGCAGTCAGGGAGGCGAGGAGCAGCAGGGTGTGCGTCATGCCTACTATTTTTGACCTCAGAAGTATCCGCTAGTAGCTCAGGGTGGCTAAATTTATGTTAGCACCGCCTGGAGATGGCACCCGGTGTAACCACTGCATTGTTTTACCTTGCGTTGAGCCCCCTCCCCAGGGACTCGGCCGTCCAGGACCCGGCTTGGATACGGCCCAGCTGCGCAGCCTTGGCTCCCACCAAAATTGCCGAGCTGCAAGTAAAATAGTGCGAGATAAGGAAGGCAAAATTGCAGATGGACGTAGGGCTGTTGGGAGCAATTCAGGAGGAAAAAAGAACAATGCAGAAAGGTATAAAATCCTAAAGGAAAACTGTAGTGAGGAGGTGGTAGGTCGGCAGCTCAGGGCAGCAGGGGCTGACCCTTCCCCACCTGCCTGCCGCCTGTGTCAGCAAAGGCTCCTTAGAGGTCTTATCAGGGTGGGAAGCATACTAATGGCTGGTAACTCATTAAACCCCAGCTATCTTTTGTGTGTGTTCACCAAGAAATGGCTGCTTTGTGGATACCCAACTAATGTGTGTGTACCTTGCTTGCAGAGCCTCTTGGCACATGGTAAGAGCTGGCTGGGTAAGGTGACCCAGAAGGTGCTGGCTGTACCCTAAAGAATGACAAAAAGAGTCCACAAATACGCATGAAACCAGATACGCTTTTGCATGCCTGCAGCTCTCTCTGAAGGCTAATGTATGGTGAGATACAAGCCTGTCCTGCCTGGCAGCCACCGGCCTTGGTCAGGCTCGGAGGAAAGCACTGACGACATTTTCTGAAGCGGCACCATGCCTCTCTCATGCCTCTGGAGAACTGCTTCCAAAGCAGGGCTGGACTTCCAAGGCTCAAGCAAGAACTGAGATGCTCTTAAAGCCAAGGGGAAAAAGCATAAGAAATAGAGCAAATATAATCCTTCATCTTGTACTAGTTCCACATGTAGATACTATAGTTTTTGCATCTTGACCATTGCCTTTAGTACTGATGAACACTTAAAAAACCACTGCAGACCCCCAAACCTGCCAGATTTATCCTTCCAGTATTTGTTTTGAGTAGTTATCAATTTTTGAATTAATTTTATTTTGACTTCATTGCTATCCTTAGCACTGCTTTCTATGGTTTAACTTGTGTTGTATGAAAAGTTGCTTCCTCCTGCTTATTTAAATCAGCTCCTTACTAACTTCACTGGAACACCCTGTAACTGTTGCACCGAGAGAGGCATTGCAAAATCTTTCCATCTTCACCTCCCTTACACCATTCATGATGCTAGAAACCTCCAGTGTATTCCTCCTAACATATGCCTTAACTTTGTATCTTTCCAAGAAATAGTAAAAATACCTTAAAAATCCTTTTTTTTTTTTAATGTTACGCTTTCTAAAGAAGGAAGAAAGGACTACAACTCATGCTTGTGGTTATTTCTTTCATTGATGATCCATGTGTAGTTTAATATGATAACTACTAATAGGAGACTAAGATACTGTGCTTAAAAAAAGATGCCTCTTTCAGTCAGTTACAGACACATGTAGAAGGATTGTTGGGCAAGATATTTTATTGTAAAAAGCACCCTTTTTGTAAAAAGCACGCTGGAGTACTGCRTCCAGCTCTGGAGCCCTCAGCATAAGAAGGACACGGACCTGTTGGAGYGGGTCCAGAGGAGGGCCACGAAAATGATCAGGGGGATGGAACGCCTCTCCTATGAAGAAAGGCTGAGAGAGTTGGGGTTGTTCAGCCTGGAGAAGAGAAGGCTTCGGGGAGACCTTAGTGCAGCCTTTCAGTACTTAAAGGGGGCTTATGAGAAAGAGGGCGGCAAACTTTTTAGCAGGTCCTGTTGTGACAGGACAAGAGGGAATGGTTTTAAACTAAAAGAGGGTAGATTTAGAGTAGATATAAGGAAGAAATTTCTTACAATGAGGGTGGTGAAACACTGGCACAGGTTGCCCAGAGAGGTGGTAGATGCCCCATCCCTGGAAACATTCAAGGTCAGGTTGGACGGGGCTCTGAGCAACCTGATCTAGTTGAAGATGTCCCTGCTCACTGCAGRGGGGTTGGACTAGATGACCTTTAAAGGTCCCTTCCAACCCAAACTATTCTATGATTCTACGATTCTACGATTCTATGATTCTATGATTCTATTTACAACATGGAGGCTTTCAAAAGTGATTCTAAATGTCAGTGGTCATGAAAACCACAAGTTGGCCTTGTGTGATAAAAAGAAGCGCATGATTTCTAGGTGTATATAAATTGTTGTGAAATGTATCTGAAGAATATTTATATAGATATGCAGTGTTCTCAATACCGACAAAAGATGCTGCRTTAACAATAGGTGACAGGGCTGAGCAATACTGTATTATTCAAGGCACCTCCTTGAAAATGCATCAGCTGGGTATATACATTTTAGAAAAAGAAGTCTTCCAATTCTTAATGTTGACTGAAAAACAAGTAGAAAAAGTTGCACTCTGAGTAGGAATCAAAGTGCTTTCTTATGAAGTACTTTATGGAAGGCTTAAGTAAAAGTTCAATGTCRCTCCCATAGCTTGTAGCTGTAGACACCTATGAATTGCTGAAGTAATTCTCCATTGACAGAATGATTCTTCTTTAGTGACCAGCTGAGAAAATATACTTTGTCTTTCACTTTCTGTATTCATACTACATAAAGATTAACTAGAAGATTATGTTCCACTCCCACCTAGTGGCAAGTAAAACATGCACGGTATAATTTTTGTTTTTTAAGGACTACAGGAATTTGTGTTGCCCCTCCTAGAAATGACTGCATGGAGACAGTGGTTTTACTGCACCTTTGCTTGTGGCAGAGATCAGCTCTGAATAGCTTAAAAATTACATACAAACAACTTCTAAATTAAAGTAAACCTACCTGAGTCAGTAAAGATGAAAAACAAAAACATGATTCTGTACCTGTAACTAGGCAGTTTTTGTACAAAAGAAAATTAAGAGAACTTTAGGCCAGGGTTTTACAACTTAGCTTTATTTTTCACTTTTAATGTATGCAGTTAATAACAGGATGAGACTGTAAGATGACAGGTCATGTACATAAAAAAAAGTGAGTAGCAATTTATTTGGCTTTAAAATAGGCCACATAGAGTGTGTCCCACCAGCAGCACTTAGCAGGACCCCAAGCTGGCTGGTGCTGCCAGCAGCTGCTTGRGTCCTTGCTTTGAAGTCAGGTCCAGCTCAGACAGCGGCTGTGGGGACCACGGTTACCAAATACCAGCGGACCAAATACAGCCACTGAGACTTGCACAGCCCTGAAGACATCATGGATGGGATTTAGCTCTGGGTTAAAAGACCTCAACATAGGAGTCTATAATCTTGCCATTTGCCTGTAGAATTGGCGTAGACTAGTGCTGCAGAGTCAGCTTTCATTAAAGACCATTCGTAGCACTGTGGTTGCAAAGCAAATCTGCTGGAGCTGTTTTTCTAGAAATAGACTGATGCAACTCTGAGACTAGAATTAAGATGTATGAAGACATGTTAATTAGCTTGTTTGATTAGCTACATAATCTTGGAAGCACAGAATCATAAAATTATATGGTTGGGAGAGGCTCCAAGAGGTCGCGTAGTCTATTCCTGTGCCAAAAGGCAGTACCTCCTCTATCAGCAACATTCCTTGACAAGTAGTAATACAACCTAGTCTTTAATATCTCAAAAGTTGGATCTTCCTGCTACAGCTTATTCCATGCTTCTGTATCCTCAGTRTTAGAAGTTTTTCTTTTTTTCTAATATCCAATCTGAATCTTCTTTGTTGCAGTTGAAGCCCGTTCATTCCTGTATTCCCTGTAGACAGCCCTGTCCCCAGTTTGGGATTTTCTTGAGTGGAGGTTGTCTTCTCTCCAGACTGAACAACCTCTGTTCATTCAGTCTTTCCTCATAGGTCATGTTTCCTAGATCTCTGGTCATTCTGACTGCTGTCCTCTGGACTTTCTTTCTCAGGACTAACCAGTGTGGTTAGCCCAGGTGGGTCATTTGATATTTTTATGGGTTATACTCCTGTTGTTATGACCCAGTAGGATATATAATTTTTGGCAACAGCATGACATCATTGACTTCTGTTCTGCTTATGATCCACTGAAATGCAAGATCTTTCTTTGCGGGCCTGCTATCTAGTCCAGTCATGCAACTCATTATTCCTGCTTAGGTGTAGACTTCTGTATTTTTCTTTGCTGAATCATATGCTATTTTAGAAAAAGTTTCTTCAGTTTAACAATTACTTTGAATTCCAACCCTGTCCTAAAGCTTATTTGCTTCTTTTTTTTTTTTTTTTTAATTTGCAGATTTCATAGGAATATGCTCGTTTCCATCAGCCAGAAATGGGTAGTGCTGTGTCTAAGACAGCCCTGTAGAAACATGTTTTCATTCAGTTTCACTGTGGGTCCATGCTAGTCTCTTTTTGAATAGTTTTCCAATTACTTTTGCTCTTCTCATACAGTAATTTCATTTGTAGTTTACTTATGAGAATTCCCTTTTCCAAGTCAAGCTACATGACATCTGCTATTTCTCCTCTACCCACAGAAGGAACTATTTTAGATTAATATTTGTCCTTGACAAATCCACATTGACTGTTACTTACCTCCTTGTTTTATAGATGCTTAAATATAGTGGGTTGTTCTTTCAGTGGTTTGGGGGAACTGAAGACAACTAGCTATCCTTCTGTATTTACTCTTGGTTTTGTCTCTTTTTAAAGCTAAGTGCCACAGTCTCCCTTTCAAGTTTTACAGTAACTCATCTGTCCTCCAAATGTGCTCAAAGATTGCTAATGTTGGTTTGTTTAATCCACTAGGATAGTATTCATGAGGCCTGGCTGATTTGAAAAAACACTTTTCTTATTTAAATGCTTTCTAACCTGTCTTTTCTCTATCCTAAACAGTGATTTGTCACTCTTTCTGGTTCATTAGCTAATTGATTTCTGGTTTTGTGTGAAGACAAATACAGAAGGGCATTTGGTCTTTCCTGGTGTCATCTGCCAATAGAGTGTCTTTCCAATCAAGCAACAGATCGACATTTTTCTTGGTCATCTTCTTGTTACTTGATATCCCTACAGATTTACTTCTTGTTGCCTTTGAAATCCCTCATCTGCTTGCATCTCCTCTTTTTTTTTTTTTCCCCCTGRGCGTTTCTGATTTTCCCCCTAATCGCTTATGCTATTATTTTATATACACCCCAATCAATCTGACCTAGTTTCCCTGGCTGTGTGCTTGTTTCCTGCATTTGATATTATTGGAAAGACCATAAGATAGCTAAACTGATTTCTCATCGCAGCTCCTGTCCTCCCTCTGCGTTGGGAAAACTGTCACTTGCAAACTGGCATCTGTACCCTGACAAGGTTTCCGAGAGCCCTTTTTCTCTTTATATTTGAGACCTGTGAGATTTTACCTGTGCATTCTCTGTRCTTATTGAAGTCTGCCTTCCTGAAATCCCTGATTTATTACCCTCTTCTGCCTCTTCCCTTCTTAGGGAATGTGAGTGTTATCTTTACACAAATAGTCTTGCAATCTCAATGACTTTCTGCCTGTGGTAAGGATAAAATCTACAAAAGCCTTCTCTAGCTGCTTCTTGTACCTTCTTAAAAAACAAAGCATCTCAAGAGCTATGTGCGGCTGTGTTCTTTTTCCAACAATTTTGGGTTAATTGAACACCTTCACTAGTGCTGACTCTTGAATAGTTGCAAGCAATCCTGGCTTGCATCGGCCTCATCTACTTTGGTGACCAAGAGTGACCTAACTCCTGACGCTAGCAAACGCATTCTTCCTCCCATCTGTTTTCACCAAAGTTTATTAAAAAAGCCTTCCTCCCTTAGCGGTTTGGACCTATGAGCACCACTGATACACACAGCAATGCTTTCTCTCTTTTTTCCAGAACAAACTACACAATTTATATTAACATCTGATTTTTTCCATAAATCTAATCATGGATGATAATATCGGCACAACCCATAATAGGGGATAATTGCAGTGATATAAAGGTTCCTTTAACTGATGGGATTTATTTTCCTTCCCTTGTGGGAAGCATTTTGTTGTGGTGTGGCTGTTCTGTGCTAGTGAGGCTAAACCGCTCTAAGTTTGTGGTTGTGACTAAAGGTATGCAAAGTTGGTTTCTTTAGGAGACCTATGCTTCCTTCATATGTTTTTAAAGCACCAGAAGCGCAACTTAACCAATTACCACATGCTATGGTTTAGTTTTATATCCAGGATTCTGCAGCACAGTGATTGAAATTTTAAAGATGCCTTCTCATTAATTGAAACTAATATCAAGGATAAATTAAATGAAATGAAGAGGGCTGTAGTGACATTGTTGACTGATGTATTGTATACAGTAAAAACCTCTATTCTTCTTTTCATTGAACTCAGAAGAATCTCAGATCTACTCCATCCCACTTCCGAGAGTCCAGGTGCTTTGATGTACAGCTCACAGTGATTTTGCCACAGAGTACACAGGTTGTAATTTATTTTACCCAGCTTATGTTCCCAACGTATACTTCATCAAGGCATTACAATACAGATAGAACCATTCAAATGATCAACATCCTTGAAGATAAGACACTCACCTTTTAAAATTATATTCCATTCCTTTTCCAAAACATTACACTGAAGTTTTACTTTGAAGTGTTTGGTTAGTGAGATGAGAGGGAAACATACTGTTAGATGGATGGATAGCAATTCTTAGCTTTCCTGAAATTAAAATCTTTTATTTTCTCAGATGATTCTTTGTATTATTCAGAATATTTGGAGAGAAAGTTCAATTCAGATATAGGCTCTCAAAAAAGGTAATGCAAAGAAATTCTAAATCCTCATTTGGGTATGCAGATAGATGTGGAGTCAGTGCAATTGAGGACAACATCTAAGTTTTGGCTTGAAGGCATTGGCTTTCTAGTATTTCAATAGGCAAGCTGTTCAGTAAACAGAAGGGAGCTCTATAATTCCTGAAGAAGTCTTCGGAGGGATTTAAGCCCTGTATATTCTGTTTACAAATACTTCTCATCATGCCGATGTGTAGTGATGTTTTTGCTTTTTAAATTGTTGAAAAGATGAAAGCCAGCTATTTGATGCTTAAAATGCCTTCGCTTCCCAGAGGGTATTCCTCCTATGAAACTTAATTCTTCCTGACATCATGCTTATCTACAGTGAATAATGATATCACATATAATGGATTACAGTCTATTTCATCAAGAGAAAAAGAAAAAGCAGGTGAATTTTTGAGTCCAAATATCCAATTTTCTCCAACTATCCAAAGAAAAGGAGAAATAAGAAACAAGACAAAAAAGAAAACCAGAAAAACTTTCTTCAAAAGATGGACTATGTTGTGTCAGTGGGACTGTCTCCACTTGTGCATTGAGTGAAATTATCAGTAAGATGAAAAGAAAAGCCAATCCACTACAGAAAATTGAGATTTCAGAAGCTACCAGTACTCCTCTAGAAATTCACTTCATGCAGCAGAACCTTCGGGGGCAAACCCTTTCTCTATATCCTTTCCTGAGCTTGAGTATCTGACCTAGCATGCAGGTTTTATGTGAAAAATCTTCCATACCATGCGTTGTCATGTTTCAGAGCTATAACGTATTTTCCATATTCGAGATCTGCTTTCATTAGGGTTACTGGTGGATCTTGGGAGGTCGTCTTCAGCTGTTCTTCGTTTTGTCTTGGATCTGAGCTCTGCTGAACACCGTTGTCCCTCTGCACTGTGGTAGCAGAACACCTTGGCTTCGGGCATATGGGCACGTGTGGTGTGGAAACCTCCAAACCTTCTCTTGGAGTCCTGGGAAGAGGAACTGAATGTTATTTTCCTTTTATCTGAAACTTCTGTTTTAACAAAAGGGCAAGAATTTATCTGCAAGTGAAGAGGTACCAAAGTTTATCCTAAAATGGAACCCAGCAGCAGCACGTGTCCTTCCCAGTTTCATGTATCTATCTATCTGCTTTATGAACTGTTGTTTTTAAAACAGCATGTAAGTGAATGCATTAAGTGAATTCTGTTACACGCTTTTTGTCGCGTGAAGCAGAAAGAACATTAAATGATGAAAAGCAGGTGTAAAATATGTTCTGYGAATACACTGGAGACATGTCTTGATTTGAAAACAGCTTGGGAGGTCTATCAGCATTTCTTAGAAGAAAAAAATCTTTTCAGGTCTTGATAATTAAATGAAATGGTTTGTTTTGCCAGGTCRCCATGGGGTATCAATTGTGAGAGATTTTTAAAGTCATAATTCTAGTTAGAAATGATACTGAGGTCTTGAAAAAAATCATGTTCTCGTGATGTTTTCACGTGAAAGGGAATGACACAGAATCACTGTCACAGGCCCTGGGAGTTGTCTGCTCTGAATGCAGAAGGATTTTAGGGTGGGTAAATGAACTTGCTTTTCTGTAAAACATTTGAATCTAGGATTCAGAGATAAAACAAAACTTTTGTTTGTTTGTTTGTTTTTAATGAAGGTTGATGAAGAAAGCTAGACTTCCCAGAGGCAAATCAAGATGGGGAATACAGTTAAGTCCTACTCAGCTCCTCACAAATAAAACTCAAAAACTGCAGTGGTTCAT
The DNA here is from genome assembly GCA_035582835.1 of Phoebastria nigripes. NCBI lineage: Eukaryota > Metazoa > Chordata > Aves > Procellariiformes > Diomedeidae > Phoebastria > Phoebastria nigripes. The sequence goes on along the minus strand of JAYKAV010002903.1, from coordinate 100,652 downwards.
TTTGGATGCTAATTGAGAGACACTTAAATCAGACTTTTTCAGGTATTTCCAGTTCTCCCTAATAGTGTTTCTGTAATTTCTAGCTTTGGCCAGTATTGAAATGGAAATAGAGGATCTCACAATAATAAAAATGATGGAAGAACATAAATAAACATTTTCAGCTGACACTGTGTAGTTATTCTGCTTGGGCATAAGACTTGCTGGGTGCTTAGGTGACTATCGGATCTCAAGGATGGGAAAGAAACCTTGTGTTGTCTCTGCCTTCACATCAGTCAAATACAGCGTGGCCAGAAGGAAGAAAACAAACCATTTCCTTCAGAAGAAAATGTATTTTGTTTTTCCATTGAATCATTTAGGATGGGCGTACATTGTGTTGCAGAGGCGCCTGGACTAACATTGGCTGACCCAACTCCGGACTTGCTAATGGGTGAGATTTGCTGAGGTTAGTGGCAGGTAATACACAGCAGGCTGCAAATGAGATCCTGATCTAAGAATGAGAAACTCTGATGGGTTTATTCTGTCAGACGTGTTGAATAAAGGCCACTTAACTGAGGGSATTTTCCAAGAGAGATCCAGAGGAATCAAAATCGCAGTGAGCGTGGTTCTGATGACGCCCGTTATTTCTATGCAACTGGATCCATGGATATGGYTCTACTAATAGTTTGTATAGTACTTTTGTTATTATTATTATTTTAATTATTAATGTTATGAACAAAAATTCATGACGCTCTAGTGAGATGAGGATCTGAAATGTGATGTGAAGGTCGCAACTGCTTCCGGGTCGGTAAGCAAAAGCCATGGTGCAACATGGGGCATTGTTACTTAACACTGATGAAATTATTTTTTAAAGTTGGATAGAAAACAGTTACATAGAGGATGGTAAAAGGCTGTGTTTAAAAATGAAAAAGCAGAAGGAAGGGAGTTYAGCAGCATTTTAAATATCTGTAGTATACAAACAAAATTTGCTGTTGATACAAAGGCATTCTGGATACAGAGGAGAACTAGAATAGCCAATATTTTATGAGTTCCCAGACRTGACTTCCCCAATTGGTTCCCAAGCAGCAGGGGAAATGAGATAAAGTGGAACAGAACAGGGCATTTACAAAATAGAAATTCATAATACAGGTCCCTATAAGCCGTGAATGCATCAGCTGGAAATGACAGAACTGTACAAAAACTTCCTGTATTAGTTGACTGCAGGTTGTGTATGAGGGTGATGGGAAAATGGGGAGGCAGTGAAGATGAAAATGTGATCTCGGAGCCTGTCAAGCCAAGTATTTCCAGTAGTGATGAAGCAGTGTGTGCCACTGGTGATATTCCTGTGGCACCTCCTCTGCACTCCTGTCTGCAATTCTGGCTACCTGTGTTCAGGATAGTTTTGAATGACCCACGCTCAATAAAGATGAGCGGAAACTGCTATTGGGACCATTATCTCCTGTTTCATAAGAAGAAATTGAGAAAGCTTTGCTTGCTTAGTCTGCTTAAACAACCTGAGAGAGAATAGAAGCAAAACTGATTTGAAAAATTGTATTATTTGGAGAGTATTATCCTTGTTGCACTGCCAGCAGGGAAGGGGCAGCGCTGAGGGTTCAGCAGCATCCGTCCTTGGCGCATTTTTACTTCGTCCTTTTACTAATGACTTGGATGAGCAAGTAGGATATGCTTATTAAATTTGCCAATGACTGAAATCTGAGAGAAACTGCCATGCTGGTGATTGGAGAAACGATTTGAAAACCAGGCAATCCATGGAGCTGCGGCTTTAATTCCCATATCTGTATCTGCCCTGCACATTACGTGAGCGTGCCCTTCCCCTCGGCCCCTCTGCCCTCCCTGTAAGGGGCCGTTTCCCCTCACCATGTATTATTTCCCAGCTCTGCTCCRCACAGGGTCTGGTTCTTCCTCGTGTTCCCCATGACTGAGCCAGGCACGGGGCAGCAGGCGACGGGGCTAGCTCTGAGCTAGCCCAGGCAGAGGGGCCGGCTGACAGACCAGACAAAATAAATGCCCCGTGAGCTCACGCTGCAGCCTGGCCCTCTGCAGGGGCTGTAATTTCCATCTTTTCCCTCTATCCAATCATCGATTTTCACACAACTTGAAAGAACTTAATACCTTTGCAGCTTTTCAACTAAATCAGATAGAGAGGCACATGAGTTCCAAGAAAATTGAAGGAAATTAGAAAAAATGCCAGGTAAACCGATAAAGCAGCTGCCTAAATGCATACGTTTTGTTTTCTCAGGAATCAGGAGGAAAATATGATGCAGTTCAATTTGCAGTAACTCTCCAAGTGAGATAGGGAATAATTGCCGTATAGCAGGTCTTTAGAAAATGACATGGGAGCTAAAGTGGATCCCAACATAATCATGACTGAAAAATTCAGACATCGTATTAGTACATATATGAAAAGGAATGGAATATTTCAAACTTCTCAGCATGGTAAGGTCTCGGTTGCCGTACTGCATCCGTTCTTGGACACCACAGCTCATAGTGGTGTGGGCCAACTGGAAACAGCCCAGATGTATCGACAGTGTGATTTAGGAGAAAAGGTTGAAATAGTTTGTATGATTTACTCTACAAAAAAAAGAGGGAAGCATGCTAACAGTCTTCAAAGGCTGCTTGTAAAAAGAAGTTTTCCACGCAGGTTTTTATGTCTGTGGTGGATGGGACAAGAAGAAACGAACCTAATTTTTCAGGAAGGGAAGATGCAGATTAGACATTAAGGAAAAAAAATCTCCAAACAGAGTCTGGAATAGGTTGCCTAAGTATTCTTTGTATTCACCATTACTGAAGGCCTTAAGCTGCTGATAAGACAAGTATTTGTCAGGGATGATATTGATGTATACAGATGATCCCACTTTGGGGCGGGGAAATGGCTTACATGGCTTCTTGAATTTCTTCCAGCTTTATTATTTTAAGACTCCATGTTTGATCTCTGCGAATGCATAGAAAAGAAGAAGAATTATTTACGTTAAGGAAAAATATTGACAAAAGAGCCTGTGAATTCTGGCTGTGTATCAATTACTCTGGAAATTAGAAGAAAGCTTCCAACCGTCCAGGGACAGTTTTCCATACAAAATGCAAATCTAACTGGCTCCAAGCAGGAATATGATCAGTTTAGGAAGGTATGCTGCATGTTTTCTTTTGATTCCAGGGGACTTGGCTCAAAGATACAGAAAGACCTTCTGGTAATCTTACATATGCATGATCTTTGCTTCTCAAAAGAAGGCGACTGAATGCTTTAAGTCCACAGGAGTCCTGCTATGGCATTCAGCTTGTGAATAAGGCAAGTGAATCTGACTCAGTGGTGTGCAAACTCACCTTTCCTTTTAATGTGCTTCTTGGTACATTCTTTTCCAAAGCTTTGTTTTATCAGCTTTTACCCTCTTCTGATGTTCCAGTTCAATAACTAGGGTTTTATAATCATTGCAATGACAGTGAAGCATCACGAACACTGGATGGTGGCATTGCAGAATGAATCAGGCATGCAAAACAAGCAGCTTCTATTTATACACACAGATATCCTAGTAATCAAGGAAAAGATTTGCAGAGTAAAATGTGTTGTAAAATACTTTATATATAATTTGCTTTTGGAAAAAGAGCTGTAACTACCACGTAAGCTCACCCAGTAGTTCAGATTTTCTCTTAAGTAAAAAGATGAACGACTCTGAAAAAAAAATGCGGTATAATTTATGGTGTTTGTTCTCACAGAATAATCCTTGATTACTTAGCTTTAAGAATACAGCCTGTGCAACAAACAGCATAGAGCAGACAGAGGTTTTATAAGGGAGTTAATCCTGCAGGGAGGAAAGGCAGAAGTATATTTGTTGCAAGCTTCTTTCGTTTTCTTTTGTTTTATTGCAGTTGTTGTTTTACTTAAGCTCTGCAAGGATGAGAAGCAATATGAGTTCCTAGATGTTCAGATGGGATACCCATCCTCTGTGGCCTCATCTTAGCCTAGGAGGTAGCAAGATGATACCTGCAAATTAGGGGCAGGTAATACATATGGCAGTTCTTTCAAAGAGTGTCTCTGATATGATAAAATGTTTTCTACTTTTCTTGCTGAAAAAAAGAGCAGGAGTCCCTTACTGCGGAACCAGAGTCAAAGCTGGCAACAGCTGCCAGATTTTGCTTTGTACTATCCGTTTTGTGTGTGTGAGTAAACTTTCAGGTGCTTCAGGTTGGTCCTTTATAGTTGGATATAGCAGAGGCACCTGCTGATGCAGATAGAAGATTTTACTCTCTCAAATATCAAGTTCCTAGCTCACTCCCAGGAAACCAGTCCTCTCCGAAACAAGTCCCGGGAGGGGATGGTTCAGGCCAACCTCCATTCATACTGCCAAAAGGCAGTATGGACCTGCCCGCGCCAGGTCTGGCCACTTCTGCTGGAGGACACCATCCTCCAGCACCGTCCCCGAGCTTTGCCTGCCACCGGCCAGCACTCCCACGTACCCTCCTGCCATGCCCCAGGGCGTGCGCCATCCCTCCTTGATTTCATGCTATGAAAACGCCAGTCTGGAGGGTGTCACCCTGTCCTCCTGTTATCTGAGGTACTCTGAGCCGAAAACAATGCAGGCCCAGACCATTCTTATTTGTAGCATGATAGGGGCATCGTTCTGACCCTGTGATGAGACCCAGGGCTAAGAGTGGCACTGGATGGATGTGACCCGTCAGCTTTTTGGGAGGTGGGGATTGACCAGGGTAGACACAACCCCTCTATGCCACTTGGCCTGGCCTTTGTGTTGGTGGACTTAGCACTGCAAATACGGCTACAAGGTACAGTCAGGTGGCAAGTGGATTTTTGGAGGTCTGATTTTTCATCAAAGGCATCCACAGAAGCAGTTAGGCTGGATTTAGGCTTTTAAGTCCTGTTATAGATCCAGCTCTACTGTCTGTTTTATTAGTTTTGAAACTGTCTCTTTTCCCTGTGTGGGATAGCAAATGACTAAATTGCTTTCCACTTTAAATGGGACTAAGCCTCTCGGGGCAGAAATCTATTAGTAATATGCAAAACTATATTTCAAGCCCCAACTTGTTGAAAAATGAATCATTATTGCTTAGAATGACTTTAAATTGTTTAATCCAAAGGAACCAATGGATCCAACTTCCGAACACCCCTGTCTTGAACTAAGTTCAGGCACAGACCTTGGATGAAGGCAGTGCAGAGAGACAAAGGGAGAGAGCAGACATAAGTCCTGGCTTGCTTAAATTTCCCTGAAATGAAACGTTTGCGCGTTTTGAAGACCCGGATTTTGTCTGTCAGTGAGAAAGTAGACATCAAATGCACCATTCGAGTGATTCCTCCTTTAGGTTTCAGATGCTGCTCAGAGGCACTAGATGGCACCTTTTGTTTGCTACGTGCGTGGGGCCAGAAATAGGGCCCATCTGAATGCTGGTGAAAGCTGACAATTATTTTTGAAGCAACTGGTGCATCCATATGGATCCTTGCTGACGAAGGAGACAAAAATATCCTGGTGCTCCATATCCAGAAAAATGGGGAGGACAGAGCACCTATTAGCTACCTTGTTTCTTCTTTTTATATCTTCTCTGCAGTGTAGCTGGTGTGGCATTGAAATACCCCATTTAGTTAAAGAACAGGCTGGGAATGGTTGTGTTCATGATGCATTTTAAGGAAATGGTTTTGGTAAAAGCCGGACATGATACAGGCAGCTAGGGTGGGATTTAGGCTGATAGGGTGTAACATATCACAGTGTGAAAGTGCAGTGTATGGACATGTGAGTCTGTAGCACTGTTCAGCTGCCGTGTCGCAGGTATCTGGTGTCATTCAGGGTGCCATAAAGGATCCCACATGAAGTCCAGCTGCTGCTCCTGGAAGGCATGGGTTATATCTGCCAAGCCTCTGGGTCTGTGCCTGGGTTGCCTCTGCACCGGGTGAGTGACTGCACTGATCTCCCGTCACGGCCAGTGGAGACCTGGTGAATTGAGGTCGTGGAGCTGCTCACCTTGCGTGAGCACAGGTGCCTGTCAGCCCGAACTCTTTTCCCCCTCCGCTGTCTGTACTAGCTAGATTGCTGTTGATCAGGAACCCGAGCCCTAGGTAGATACCGCAGTTTGGATGACTGCAAAACGGAGGTGAACCCCACACCTCATGAGCAATTGCACTCTGTATTTGTCTCCTGCTGATCTTAGACTCATGTAACTTTGAGTTACACAAGTAACCCACATTGTAAGCAGGGAGTACGGGATGTCATAGCCTCATGACTCCAACAAGGGATCATGAGGAATCAGCCAGGGATCACCAGTACCATTTGCCAGTGACATGAATGAATGTAAATGTAACACTGCAATGGTGCCCTTGTAGGAAGAAAATTTGGTCTGAGACAAAGCTATTTTTTCTCAGTTCATTGCTGAGAAAACTCTGACTGTTCCCCCTAACAAGTTTCTACAAGCATGTATTTTTTAGAAAGAATTTTACTAAATAGTTTTGGAAAAATCTGCCCTGAGCTAATTGTGCAATTTCTCCTCTGTGTTTATCATGATGCAACCCCTCATTCTCATTTTCCACAAGCAGGGGATTATGACTGTGCTGTTTTGTAGGACTTCTCAGGCACAGACCATTAGGACCACCTACATCATCAGTCCAGTGCCCTGACATCAAAAGCCCTCATCTGGTCGATGTTTAATCCACAAGGATCTGCAGAATCCCTGCTCCACACAGAGCAGATACCACAAGCCATGAAACATGTCCTTTGCCCCTTGCAAATAAACCTTACCGTTAGTACAAAAGCTGAAGTACTACAAATTCAGTGAAAGGTCACAGAAAAGAGCAAGGGAACATCTAGGTCTAGAGCCAATTGGACTGCTACAATGGGAGCTGATTTGTAAGGAATAAAGGCCCAGAAGATGCTGGGGATTGGGCTATGTCAATGTTACAGAGAAAAGCAATGACCCTTTCCCCCAGTGGTGCTGTCACTTTGACTTGGGAGGAAATTCCTTCCTACCCCTGGATCTGCTGATCTGTCCAAGCCTGAGCTGGTCATCAAGACACATAAACCAGCTTGCTAGAGCTTTTCAGTACTGTCAATGTACTCTGCCTGTCATCCTATTTCTGAAGCTAGACCATGTCTCCTGCTTTCAAGCGAGGAGGAAAAAACCTAAGAAGTCAAGTTATACATTAACAAGAGAAAAAAACACCTTCCTGCCCACCGCAAGCAACTAGTAGAAACCCTGAAACAAGGATCTAATTAAAAACAGTGTAAAAATCATGCAAATTTACCCTGTCAAAAAATAGCCGTTCAGTCTCCTTTTAGAGCCCTTGCAATTCCTGTATTCACTCCTACAGTCTCCATCTGACATGCATTAAATCTAAATAAAATAAAACTACTACATTACCTTTATCTAAGAAGCTGGTTATTTTTCAGGAAAAAAAGTTATACAATTAAAGTTGCACAATTAAAATAAAAAATTGGGTGTTTCTCATTAGGAGAGAGATCCAGACATCTCCATATAGTTGCCTACAGTATATATGTCTACATGTGAACTAGGAGTGTAACTTCCCATTATAGTCAATCAAGATCTAGGGCTGGATTCAGCTGCCTGCATGTAGGCTTCTGGTGGCATTTGGGATGCCCTTTCGTATCCGAGACATCTGATTTGGGCTGACAGATATAGCACAGGATCTCTGTCCTTCCAGGTAAGCATTTGGAGGCCATTCAGGATWCCTTAAATGGCACTGGATGCCTATCTTTAGACAACTCAAACAAGCCCTTAGTCAATACAAGGGAAGCCAGAGAGCTATTCAGCTCACCCTCATCTCATCAGTATTTCCTTAGCTTGAGAGCTCTCCAGGCTCCACTGACTATATTGACCAACTATAACAGGCCTGTAGACCCCTAGCTCACATGTAGGTGCCTACACACAGACGCCACCCCTAGCTGGTGTGCATTTGCTGGATCAGATCATAAGAAGGCATAGAGCCTGTAGGTGCTCTTGTTGAGGTGGAGGGGAGAAACCTGTCTTCCCATTCCCTCACTATGGCTGGTGCACAGGCCCATCTGTGATCCGTCGTTAGAATTAGGGTCATACTTAAGGAGAAAAAAAAAGAGTCGTATCCGTGATCTATTGTAGGTCTGCGCCACATGCTAATGATTGAAGTGAGTATCATTGCAATATGGGGGCGACTGGTAGGTTTTCTCAAGCCAGATGACTTGCATTTGTAAAACCCAATGAGACAGATATAAATGCTTAATAGTTGTTTGCCTCGCTGAAGCAAGAGTCCATACATCCTCTGTTGCAGATAGGACTTCAAATCTACTGTTACACACAGAAGATGTGGAACAAGTGACACTTCGGTCACTGTATTTTGGATTGCAACTTTGATTATACAGGAAGAAAAGTACTCCCTTAGTGTCTTGTGATCATGTCTTACTTCGCAGAACCTTTTAAAACTCTCCATTCACACATCAATACATCACATTTTATGCTTTTTTGCTATCTTTTCATCTTTTGCTACCTTTTTTAGTACATACAAACAGAGGACATGGAGCAAAATGTGCTGCTGCATAGAGAAGTGAATATGCAGAGGGCTTGCACCAGGGCTTTTGTCATTCCCATCTGTTAAAAAGGTAATCAAAGTTACCATCTCCAGAGACCCAGAAATGCCCCCATTACGGTTCGGTAGCTGAGGGGAAGTGGCTGAAGGCAGAGGATCGCACTCAGGGGATGCATCCCCTGATACAGCCCAGCCTAACCAGCGGTTTGCATGCAGGAAAGTGTGTACGTGATGGGAGCAGTGGGCAGGGAGACCTGCACATGGGACACAGGGCTCCTTTGCTAATGGCAAGCTGAAATGGCTCAGCTTTGACCCTGCACATCTTCACAGAGACCTCTTAACTGCTTGGACTAACCTGGCTGTGGCCTTCTGGACCTGTTCTAATTTAAATCAAACGCTGCCGTGCTCAGGGCAGCCCGCTCCCCATTACAGGCTTACGGAGGTTGCACGGTGCAAGAGCCATAGGATGCGCCTTCATCCGCTCAGGTGCAAATTTAATCAAGCAGTGAAACTGTGATAAAACCTTTCATTTAGGGCAATAAAATGTGGGTGCAAGGCATTTTGGTGGTGAAAGCTTGGTGTTAAGGGACACATTCCTTGTACAGGGACTGGTGTTAAATTTTTTTTTATTGCGGTATTTCATGAGGAACCTTTCACTAACAGCCTACCATTAATTGCTAGRTGGCTGGTCTTTTATTTCTCTTTGATCTCAGACATTCGTACATAGATAAGCAGAAGACCCAGAATATTTTTCCCCAAACAAGGCATGGTTACAATAGTTGGCTGCAATGAAGTAAGAAACGCAATGGTTTTGCGGCTTGAGCATGATAATTTCAGAGCACAAGGCAAGTTGTTAATTATTTCTTATCAGCTGTAACCTAAAACAAGTAGCTCTAGCTATAGCAAAGAAATTTCATCAAGCTAAAAAGGTGAATTTTTACTGTTGTTCTTTTCTGCTAAAGGAAAACAGATACATCAGTATTTCATTTTTTATTCCATACAAGTGCATCAGGGAGAAACATCCCTTGGCCACAGAGCCCCCCACCTGCTCTGCGCTGCAGACACACTGAGCACACCCTTGGTTTCTTGGCCATTTGAGCCGCAGTACTTGACACACAGCTTGTTTGGCATCCTCTCTTTAGTAAGTAAATGTGGCTGAAGAGCCCGCTGAATAATTTATTGTGTTTTCAGAACCTCACTAGCCAGGCCAATTAATATTTAGTGAAAATCATATTCCTGACTTTGAAAGGCAGGATATTGGCAGGGAACGAACGGCTGCGGTCAGTGAGGACCACACGTCTCTTACAGGTGCTTAACCAACAGGTCAGCAGGAGGTGGCTGGTCCCTCCCGGGGCTTGCACAGATGAGGAGCTACTTGTGGTAGACATTAAGACAAGCACTAAAGTTCAGACCCCTGTGGCACACTTCAGTGGGTCTCCAGTCTGAGAGAYGGAGACCCAAGGTGTGCTGCAGGACATTTGCACAGCAAAGGTGGGATGAGTGGGATGTCTATCTCCAACAAGACGAGCTGCTGTATCTTACACACCTGTTTCCCTTTTCTTTGGTAAAGAAAAGCAAAAAGGGATGAAATATGAGTGGAGAATTTACACCTGAGGAGGAAGACGATGGATGCAAATGTATCTATCTGCAGTGCTCAGTCTGGCCTTCGGGTTCTGGGAGCCTTCTTATGACCCTGCTTTCAATGATGATGCTTCCCTTCAGTTTCTTATTTCTCTCCTTGCTTCTCATGGCTGCACCTCGAATACTGTCTTCAGTTTTGGGCCCCTCCCTACAAGAAGGACATTGAGTTGCTGGAGCGTGTCCAGAGAAGGGCAACGAAGCTGGTGAAGGGTCTGGAGAACAAGTCTTACGAGGAGCGGCTGAGGGAACTGGGACTGTTTAGCCTGGAGAAGAGGAGGCTCAGGGGAGACCTTATCGCGCTCTACAACTAYCTGAAAGGASGTTGCAGCGAGGTGGGTGTTGGTCTCCTCTCCCAAGCAACTAGCGATAGGACGAGAGGAAATGGCCTCWAGTTGYRCCAGGGGAGGTTTAGATTGGACATTAGGAAAAATKTCTTTACTGAAAGAGTGGTTAAACATTGGAACAGGCTGCCCAGGGCAGTGGTGGAGTCCCCATCCCTGGAAGTATTTAAAAGACGTGTAGATGAGGCACTTAGGGACATGGTTTAGTGGGCATGGTGGTGTTGGGTTGACGGTTGGACTTGATGATCTTAGAGGTCTTTTCCAACCTTAATGATTCTATGATTCTATGATTCATTTTGCATTCTATGTTGAAAATATGTTGTACCTGTGTACCTGTGTGAGGGACTAAAATCTGTGTTTTGAGTAGATAAGTTAGCAGAATTGGGTTGCATTGCAGTTTAATATTTAAGAATTTGATTAATCAACTTGCAGTCAGTAGATGAACCCAGCAAAGAGTGCCAGAATAATATCTCGGTGAGATATGAAAGGCTGGCCTGGAATTGCCTCTTCTTTTCCTAATACTCTCAGGCTTCCGCTTTTGAAAATTATAATAATAGGCTTTGTAATCATGTCTCATACCTCTAGAAAAGGAAGCATTAAGAAAAAGATATTAAAAAGGAGGTATTAAGGGAAAAAGGCAATCCACTAGTTTCTGCAATGGGAAATTGTGTCTCACTAATCTATTAGAATTTTTTGAATCTGTCAGTAATGCAATGTAAAAATGTAAAGCAGTATAAAAACAAGTAAAAATAATGTATCAAAAGGTGAGTGAAAAGGTTCCTTAGAAGAAGGTGTAAAAACACTACTTGTTTCTGTTCGGAGAAGAGATGTATTGTCTGGGAGCAAAAGCCAAGAAACAGGAAATAAAGAATCAGATGAATCCATTTCCGACAAAGCAAAAGATTAAGAGTAGAGTACTCAAGTACTGATCTCTTGAATAATATTCTTGGAGTCTGTCGCGAGTGGGGAAGGTTGGTTGGAGCTCCAGAGAACTGAACAAGAGTGAACAAAATGACAGGTGGAGCTCAGTGTCAACAAATGCAAAATAATATTAATTGGAGAGGAAAACATGATTTACTCATTAACCTTACACTGTTCTGCCTGTGTCAGGTTAGGAAGGGGACTTGGACATGGTGGTGGACAGCTGTGTATAGCCACAGTCCAAAGAACGAAACAAGTTCACAGGTGGTAAAGGTATGGAAAAAGAAGGCAGTGCTTTTATGTCGCTGGCGACGTGACTCTGTGGGGAAGACCATGTGCAGGACCGGGTGCTCACACTCTCAAGCGACAACGCCGATCTATGTCAGCTTCAGCACAGGGTGATGGGAATGATTGGGAGCATGTAAAAATATTCAGTGGAAACCATGTTTAAAAGATCGAGATCGTTTGCCTTTGAAACAAGGAGAAGTGGGAGTGTGACAGCARTATACAAAACAGCAGATGATCTGGAGAAATGAGCTTGGGAACACAAGAATAAGGGAAAGTCAATGGTTTAGACAAAGGCAAACACAGTTAATTGGAATTAGTTCACTTCTCATTTGGATAATACAGTATGTATCTGGCTTTCACTGCCCCAACCTGGGACACCAAACATCTGGGCTTACCCACTTTTTTGGTCAATGAGTCTCACAGAGAGAAAATTACAAAGTGATAGAAGGGAAACTTGTTGCCACAGAAAAAATAATTAGACCGTAAAAATCATTAACCCATAGTTGTGTTTACCATTAATACTCTATCAGATGTTGATTGCATGACTAAACTGCAAAGTAAAAGAGCAGCCATAACTACTACCCAACAATATAAACAAGGTCATCGTTGCTGTGGATGAAAACATGAGATGGATGAAAACGGTCCAAAAGGTACTTTCATCTATAAGTGATGAAACTGAGCAGGTTTTTAGACCTAAATCATTGCATAGTTCTTCCTAATTTTCTGGTACAAAAATGATTAAAAAAAATCAGTGTCTGTTAAAAAATTTATGCACAGAGAGACACATTCCAAAGATTCAGAAGGTGCTTGTRCACATTTAATTTGAACTCACCTTAATACATTTTGGAAACAGCAGCTTTTTACTTGGTATGAACATGCCTCCCAAGTACATCCATGTGAAATATCTGCTTTCTGCTATCCAGTAGTCTCCATTCAACTTTCTTCATTGTTGTCATGGCAATAAGGCTGTTTTTGACACTGCCATTAATGAACTCTGAGGGTGAGAAAGGTCCTTCTCCAACAAAGAGTGACACCACCACAAAGCAAATTAAATTGCTCTGACAATGTATCTATTGAGAGTGAGTTCACATGTCACCGGTGCTTTTAGGATCTTATTGATGACTTTGTGGCTGCCAAAAGTCATAAAGTACTGCTGTTGTAACAGGTTTATGTTTATGGACGGTATTTGCCTGCATTGTTTGATCACCCTAATGCTGATATATTCTGTCATTTTACCTTGACAGTTGTATGTGGTATTACTCTTCTGTCAGTGAATTAATGAAGGTGTGTGTGTCAGTAATCATTTCTTATCTCCAGAACGGTATAATGTATATGCCATAAACACATAACTAGGTGTCAACTGATTACACTACAGTTAAGTGATAAGAGCAGTTGACAGGAGTAGTTGTGGATCACAAAACAGACATAGGCCAGCACATTCTTCTGGGTGATAAAAGCTGAAATAAAGGTGGCCCAAACCACATGTGAGTAGGGCCTTTCACAGTCATTTTGCTGCCTGTTCAAAAAAGGACCTACCACCTGCAGAAGTTATAAAAGATATCGAAAAGACTTCTTTTAAATACCATACATTAATGTGCATGGTGCTTTACATCGAATGAAGATCACCGCCCTGGTGCAGGTGGCTCACTGATTCTAAACCTGTAGCACTGTCAGCTCAGAGCTTCTCAGCTGCATAGAAATATGTGAATTTTACTTCCCCTGAATTAAGGGGCTGAAATCAGTCTGTAGCTTTATTATGTCTGGAAAACAGAGGGAATGAGGTGAGCTATTAACAGACAGCCTGACCTGACACGGTCACTCCTGGCAATGGCACGGGGGCGATGGAGGTGATGGATGCTGTAGGTTTGGATGAGGGGGTCCTCCTYCCCTCCCAGCCTCCCCGCAAGAGGCTGCAGGAGAGACTGGCTTTCTAGGACACTATATAGGTTTTCTTATACTGTGTAGGCAGCTGGATCTATCTGTTTTTACACACACGGCACTCTTCTGTCTTAAGCGACTGTGTACCTCTGCTCAGGGCCAGCCTGTCTTGCAGGCAGTCACCATCCTTACAGGTGACTCTCCCATACCTACAAGCCAAAAAGAGAAACCTTATCCTGCCCTGACAGAGCACACAAGGACTGTCTGTGCGTTAACTACTGCACAACGGTGCAAGAGCTTCAGGCCTTTGTGCCTATAGATCTTGTCTGCTATAACCTAGCTTGGTCAAAAACATCACCATGCAAATTTTTGTCTTTCCCAGTCAGCGTAAAATTAGTAAAGCTGCAGGAAAATGTAATCCTGGGGCTATTTCTGAGGAGATTACTGGATAGTAGGGTACATAGAGCCATACATGGCTTTTGGCAGCAGCAAAGTCATCATAAGATCCTAAAAGCTCCAGTGACATGTGAACTCACTCTCAATAGATATGCTGTCATAGCAAGTCCTGGTGTCCTGAAGTCCCTATTACTTGGGGACTCACAGGTATTCTGACAGACAAACAGCTGATTTGGGTTTGTTATGGCACAGCCATAACAAACGTTTGGACAATGCCCTTAACAACAAGCTTTAACTTTTGGTCAGCCCTGAATTGGTCAGGCAGTTGGACTGGATGATCATTGTAGGTCCCTTCCAACGGAAATGTTCTGTTCTGTTCTGTTCTATTCTATTCTATTCTATTCTATTCTATTCTAGCCCAGCATGGGCTTTCTTCCGTGGGGGGAAACTGAATGCTAGAGCTAGGCTAAAGTGCACTCTTGCATCTTGGACAGTTTTGAGGCACCCTGATGGGGCTGAAGGGAGAAGCCGCTGCTACTGCTGTCCAGGCTTCACCACTACTGCAGGCAGTAGAGCAATGAGCGAGGTATGTTCTCAGGTGTTAGGGTAGCCAAAAGGGCTGGGGAGGTGCATGGGAGACATATGAATGATTTGGATAGTTGTGTAATAAACAATGTGAACTGCTTGGCTCCTTAACTGGCTACCCATTGCTGGGCAGCGTGGACAAGAGGCATGCACCATGGATTAACCTGAGAGATGTCACAAATATTAAAGAGTCCTTCACCAGCAACCAAACTTTTCCATAGTCTTTGCAAGCACATTTCTGCTCTTCCACCATCTACTCCCACAGAATGAAGACCCATTTGGAGTCCTCACTATTCTTCTGATGTGAACYAGCTCATCCAGATCTGCCAAGGGTTGTTGAAGAAGGGTCAGGTGTGTAGGTGTCCTACTGTTTCATCCTTCTTCAGTCATATTGTGCAGAGCCTCCAAAAGTTTCCATGTTCTGCCTTAAAGGAGCTTCATGATATTGCGACTGGTGCTGGAAAAAAATTAAAAACAGTTGGGCCATGGATTCAAGGTGCTATGTAATCAAGAGCAAGCCACTCAGCTTTACTGAGCTTCACCCAGCTTAGCTAAAAATCTGGATAGAAAGCAACACTGCACTGATGACTAGATACTGCACCTGAAAATTCATTTTATTAGACTATCTAATGCAGTGTACCTTATGTGGGCTTATGGATGGATCTCAAAGGGGTTTAAATACCCTTTGGTGCATTTCTATAACTTTATCTTTACAAAAAAGATGTAGATAAAGACTGCACAGTGTCTAACTAAATAATGTCATTGCAGGCATCAAGAATAAATTCTCATTGTTAAAGAAATATCATGACTCATAACTAGAGTTGCTTTTCATTATTTGCTTAAGGGCTAGAGAGTRCAAAAGATATATTCATGACACACTTCAAATTCATGTTGGTTATTCATTTTATTTTTGATTGAACACACCAACCTCAGAAAAACTATGCTAATCTTTTCCACTGGAACTGATCTGCCCTCAGTCTTTGTGTGTGTCTGACACTGCTGGTAACCCCCATTTCAAAAAATAAACACATTATCAACACACGCGGGAGGAGGCATCTGAAAGCTCATCTTTGTCTTTATATTTGGTCTTCCAGTCAGATTGCTTTACTCATACAGAGACTCACTCGTTTTAACATCCTTGCAGGAACTGCTAAAATGCTCTGCCACGTGCTTCTTATGTAAGTAAGGCTCCATTTAATAATTTGGTTCCACCCTGAGTGCAAGTGGTGAAATTCAGCATGAAAAATGGTGAGAGAAGACAAAACACATCCTGTAGTTCTGGCAACAAAACGTGGTTTTGCTCTCTGGGTCCATTATACCAGCAAGCCAACCCTTATGCTAATTTGCTGTTTCTTTGGCATTTGAAAAAGAATTTGAACTGAAAAGTAAATAATAAACCCAGTACCTGTTTTCTGTTTCCTTCATGGGGACTACATTTGTTCTTTATGACAGGAATGACTTTTTGCAGACCCAATTTATACTTCTGAATTCAAATTCAGAAGAATGGAGGAAAAAGTAGAAAGAAAGATCATGCAAGAAAACACGAAATTGTTTCTTGAAGCCTTGAATATTCTGCAAGCTTATATTTCAATAGAATGATGAAATAAAATCAAGTGAGACAGGGTGCTCCATGTATTACCTATCATAAGGACTTCAGCAGTGAAGGTTCAAGCAGGTAATAGAGGTTAACAGTCCTACAGGAGAAGATTTGGGTCTGCTGGAGATAACAAGCTGGACGTTACGCGATGATGTACTACTGCTAAAGGGTGAATATCCTACCCAAATATCTAAAAAGGAGCATAGCCTGCAAGATATGTGAAATAATCCTCTCCTGAGGACTGGAAAGGCCTCAGAGGTGCCCAGCTTACGGGATATATGGGATATCTGGGAACCGCATATCTAGAAGGATTGTGGTCTCACAAGGACCCAGTGTAGGCAGTGCAGAGGAGAGGAATGGGCATGGTCAGGATTTCAGAAAACATGAAATGGTCTCATTCAGCCCAGAGCCGAAAAGGTTGTGGGGACTTGTGACGGACCCTTGAGCTATCTCAAAGGGTATAGCACAAAGAAGAAGGGGTCCACAGCTCAGGGCAGGTTTGGAGCACACCCTCTCCCTAGAGCTGAAGGAGCCAAGGGAAAAGCCCCTATGGCCTACAGCCTGCTTTACCTGGGGGAATTTCTTTGTTTTCTGTCATATAGACCTCTGGGCACTTATATCGTGGAATGTGCCTGTGAAAGCGACAGCAGAGGGCCCATTTTGCTGTGGCCTGGCAATGGCTGTCCCCAGGCCCGACAGGAGAACAACAATACACTGCTTGGTCTTCCAAGGTGCATCTGTCATGCCTATGCCCACTTCATCCTCCTGCACAACCCATCACAGATAAGCTGTCTTCTTGACTCAAGCCTTCCAAATCTTGACAGCAACTTAAAAATCCCAAGATCTTTGAAATAATGCATTTAGGTTCCTTACTTTTTGGTTTTCAAGTGTTATGGGCAATGTCTGCACTGTCAGCTCAGGGCATATAAGCCTGGTGCAGACTTGTTCCCACTTCACTTAGATACCAATTTTTCTAGCTTTTATCCATCATCACGAGAAACTTATTTGGTCCAATTTTTTTAAAAAAGGTAATCAGGGTTCACCTGTCTCTGATGAAGACCTCAAATCTCCAGTTTCATGACTTGGAAATTCTGTATCTGAAGTCCCTAGGTGCTGTACCCTGCATGCTTCATTTAAGGAGTTCTCCCACTGACTTCAATCTGAATGGTACCAACCCTCAACTCAGCAAATAGGACATTCATGAGCCCAAGTTCATTCTTATTCAATAGAAGTCTCACCCTACACTAAGCTACATCCTATGCTTGAGAGCTTTGTTGAATACGAAGAAATTTTGGAACTGACACCTTTTCAGAAACAGCCTCCTGGCTACAGAGAAACAAATTGCTTTGTGTGTTGACTGTATTTTTGTCTCCCTCATTTAAACTTCAGTTTATTTCTTTGTCTGCCCTTAGGAGTGAGCCTTTCAGAGTAGAGATCATCTTTGATGGAAGGTACCTTGCACAGAGCTACTAAAGGTGCACAACAGTGCAAGTGCAACAGCAGCAATAGCTTTAACTAAAGGCAATGAAAGGACTTTTTATCCTGCTTTAAGAACATGTCTTAGAAATAGAAAAGAATGAGAGATTGACCAATTAATGAGAAAGGTCAAACCATTAATCATATCTTTAAAATTATTTTAATACTTTAACAAAAACCTGTCTTTAATAAGAAAATTTGAGTATGTGCAGTTAGGAAGTAATGTAAATCTCCTAAGTAAAGACTTAGGTTGAAAGAAACAGGTATGATATGAGTCAGAAAGATTTAGTTTATGCAAATCAGCAAGACCAGATTATAACATCCTAAATTGTAAATGGAAGTACTTAATGAGTGTATTGAATCCCTAAATTATTTCTGAGCTGTTCTGGTGAGTTGGGAAGGTAATGAACACTGGGCAAGAATGTGGGAGTTGTCTACGTTCATATATATCTGTAAGATGGAGGCTGTTGTGCTGGTAGTCAGACAGGTAGTGGATGTGCTAATTTCTTTGAAGTTTATCTTCTTTAAGCAGCATCTCGTTTTCCCATAGACAGGGATAAAGTCGGTGGGGGACACTGAGGCAGGAACTCTTTAAGAAGAGAACTTTTGAGGAGACATGAGGAAGTTGGTTACAGCCGTGACCCCATGGGGCTCCAGAGGGGCTGGTGCATGTGAAATGAAGGGTTTGCGGGGCACAGCTGGGCCACGAGAGATGTGAAAAATCCCTCTCAAGCTCCTTCCCCAAACCAACATCTTAAATCCCACACCAATGCCAACAGAAGGTTGCTTGTGTCGGTTTGTGAGGCGATGCATTGCACCTCTTGTTCCCGTGTACTGTCTGCCACCAGCACAGGCTTTGTAAGATGGAGGGCACACGTGTGACAGGTCATGGGCACAATCTGCTTTTAAACAAAACCTTTTGTGGTAAGTTTTAAGTGCAGAAGCTCTTGGGGGATGCCAGTTGCCTTGATAAAACTCTTCTACAGGCAGGACAGTAAGAAAGAGGGCAAAACTCTTCTCTCTTCCCCATCACAGCAGTCAATGTCCCTTTATTTAGGCTGGCATGTTGTTCTTTATTGCCTGAGTCTGTGCTCATGAAGGCTGACTCTATAATGATACGTTTGTGATTCATTATATAAGTGATAGTGACTAATGTCATTTTGCATGTCATCAGGGGATTAAACACAATCCACTTAATGCACACAAGAAACTCCACTATAAAATTGTATTTGTGATTGCTTCTGATGACAAATGTTGGCTTCTAGTGTCAGACAAATCCGAGGCTTCCTGGAGGCCTGCCTATTCCCTTGAAATACCCAATTAATTAACATTTTGCCTACAATAAGCAGTTCACAAAAGTAAGCCTCAGACAGGCATTACTGTCCATGTTAAATAAATTACTGTTCCTCCTTTATACCTCACTGTGTTATGAAAATAAATCTGCACGTGCCTCTTTTCAGAGTGGTAGTCTTTCTAAACTCTATTAGTGTGAAAGTTCCTAAAATCAAGGAGAAAGATAGTTGGCAATGTGGGTGCCGAACACAGCAAAATGCACCAGCAGTGTCTGAGTGCTGTGTTCATTCTGGTACTGATTGGTGTTAAAGGACTGGAGCCCTCAGGGAGATTTGTTGTTCTTTGGGATTACACAAGGGTTTTTTTTTCTGAAAGACTGGCTTTTTCCCCTTCTTGATATTTACAGAATTACTATGTGATTTTGGCTCCATTGCAATACAAACAAGTTTTGGGGTAGGTCTGCCATTAGCAGGGTATGGAGTGGTTCCTGGGGTCCAGCATGGAGCCCGAGTGGGACAGCCCTTCCTTATCTGCTGCTCCTCTACCACTGAAGAAGTAGTAGCTATTTCCAAATTTCATACAGATGTTCATCAAATAGATGACCTGATTTTCCCACCATATTAGAGTTGGTCTGAAGGAACATATTCTACTCAAGAGGGGATCAGACCAAAAGTCTTTTGGGAGGAAATGGGACTTTTCTGCTTTTATTAAAATAGGACTGGCTGTGGAAGGGTTGGAAGAAGAGGCCTCAGCTGCAACTGTGCAACATGAGCTGACTAATCAAATACCAGATAGTATCTGATAAATTTGTTTCCTGTCAAAGAAAATGCCTCTTTACCCAGAACTCTTAATATTATAGACAAGTCATGAAAAAAAAAAAAAAAGAAAAAAGAGCAGAGCATACTCAACATTCACCAATGTACGCCAGGTTTAGAAAAGCCTAACAGGAATATCTGAGCAATGCTCACTCTTACCTGGGTTTCTGATAGGGAGAGATTTACTTCCCGGAGGAGCGTGTGGCAGAGGGAGACGTACTCTGGCCCAGCTCCTGCCATCCTGCCTTTGAGCACGGGGAGGAGTCCCAGGGAGCTCCTGGAAGGCTTTTGGGACAAGAGGACCCCATCCTGCTTTTGAGCCAACCAGCGCTGAGTTACGGGGGTTGTGCAAACAGTGATTTGGATTCAGAAAATAATGTGATTCACAAAGCAAGCACTCTCTGGACCGTGTTTCTTGGGAAGATGTAGACAAAGCTTTGCTTATTCTGTTTCCAGCTACTGGGTCCCAGGAAAGGGAAAGGCCTTTTTCCAGATGTGCACTAAGAGACATCTAGGAGTCGGACACTTCAATCCACAAGCTAATGATCTGCTCTACWTCCAACAAGGATAAACAGACTGTGTTAAATGGGAAATCAGACCAGATATAGATAACTATGATCAGACTGTTCTTCTCTTCATTATTCTTCTTATTCGTTATTTTGAATGAATGAATGATTGTATATGATTTGTATGTTCATTTACTCATCATAAATCATTTAAGCCAAGGCATTAAATCTATCTGGTTTTTTTGATGAAAGCAAACCCAAATTTGGGTAGAAATTAATATTTTGCATTTCAGAATCCCCATGCAGTCTACCCCCTTTGATTTACTAAAAATCTATTTTCTCCCAATATTTGTAAATGCCCTTTTTATTCCCCTTCACTCCTTTGGACAGAGCTAACCGGGCCTTTTTTGGCTCTCTGTACCCTGGCATACTTATAACTGACTCTGCACATTCCAGATGTGTTGCTTTTCCCCCACTCCATTTCCATTACAGCTTTTTCCTTTAAGCTCGCAGTTAAAGGTAACCTCTGAGTAGCTACCTGCACTGCACATTAACGAATTTCTGTCCTTTAGCAGGGGTACTGTAGGGCCAAGCTCGAGTGTGGCTCCTCATTTTAAAACCCCTATTTTACATTCTCGTTCTGTTCTTCTCTGTTACTCGGAGTGTTGGTTGCAAGGAGGCTTTTGTTCGAGCCTGGGCAGCTGCCTCCTGGCAGGGGGAGTTTTGAGCTGCTGACCTGCTTGTGCTCGTTGCTTGGTTAAAAACCTCCATTTTCATATGGGTGGAACCAGAGGGAAAACAACTTTGGCTCCGAAAGCATCCTCAAAGATTCCAGGATTGTTCTTCACCCCGGTCAGAAAATACAGCAAAACAACAACAGAAAAGCTTTCTCAGATGTGAATCTTGTACTACTCCGTGTCCAGACACAGCCAGCGTATTGTTCTTGCTCAGATAAAATGCACTCACAGTGCACTTACTAAGTGCAACTGATGCGACCCTGGAGAGGTGGTCTTCCCCTGGGTCGGGGGGAGGAGGGGATCCCCTGACCGTCTGTGCTGTGAGCCTGCCCCCCCAGCCCTGGGCCCTGGGATCCCCTCTGCCAGGTGGTCCTGGGACCGCGATGTGGCAGCAGACCTGCCCGGGGAGCATTTCTGAAACAGGATTTGTTCTTGTATTTTTTTTTCTTAGGGTTTAAGCAGCAGCACATTTTTGTGTGAATCGCAGCGGACCAGAAGCTCTCTGTTGAACACGGGGGTGCTGACTGCTGCAGTGCTCACCACGCTTCCTGAACAGGTCCGCAGTGCCCTTCCACTCTGATCCTCCTCCTATGATGGCCTGTGGCAAACAGGAGGAGATGCCTGTCGTAAGCTTCCCTCCCTTGAGGCACCTCAGAGAGCAGTATAATGATGTTCCTAACATTAGACCAGTGTGAAGATATTGCCACCAGTAGGTATCTCAAAATGGTATCCAACAGCCCAGAATAGATAAAAGAGCGTCGCTGCAGTGCAATAAAAACATCCCACCTTGTCCTCTGTAGTTCTGTATATTGTGTGCCTGCTTGGTTTCCTTGGAGCCCAGAAATCTGAAGTTAAAAAGACGTCGCATAGGCATGTGTGTGCTTCTGTTTCAAACCACTTATTCACATCAGAAAGAAAATGTGCTTTGGAAAGATTTATTCTCATTAAAAGAAATAAGTTTTATCGGGGGAAAAAAATGTGTTTGGCAGCCCGCAACATTTGATTGCTGTAATGGTAGTGACGGCAGTAATCTATTTTTTTGCCTTGCTGGTAAATGGAAGTATCCAGCAAAGATAAAAGGTTACCAGCTGGGATAACTATCCTCTAATTAGTACTGCAGATTTTTGGGGGAATTTAGAAATAATGTGATGCAGACTCTTAAATTTGTTATAAATAAGACCAAATAGGAACAAGCAAAGTACTCAACATATGAACCGCAGCACCTAATCTGAGAGGGCTGATCAGCCATTTGGAGCAAAATACTGTTAGACTTCATTGCATCGGGAAGAAAAGCAGCTTGTTCTGAGAGCCACCATTCACAAAAATCAATCCAGTCTTGAGCTTCTTACTCGCATCAGCTGGTCCTGAACTGGTTGGTCAGGGTACATGGCCAGTAGAGTCATGGAGTACAGAGGTACCAAAGCTAATTTTCACTTAGGTAACTCAAGGACTGGTAACAGATCAGGTATAGGAGGACAGAGGACCAACAGTCCTGGTTGATTCTCCCAAATATTGCTTAATTTTGTCAAGAGTTTTACTTAGAAACTACAAATTATGAAATATGAGGAAGAAGAAAAATTCCCACAGGGGAGCATCACTACTCTGGGAGAGRTGATAAGAAAAAATGAAGCAGTTAAACTTAACTGTGGACTGAAAACTATGGCAGCTCAGGACCTGTGTGTAAGCAGATCAGATGCCTCCGCCTTGGGGGATCAAAGTCCAGGAATGGGTCAGGAACAGCTTCAAAGGTCTGATTTCAATGCCTGTGAGAGCCCACCCTGGCTATTGGTGCTAAGAAATCGCACAGTCGCCCCAGCCCATGCCCCCAGTGAGCTGTTGCCAATATTTTGTTAGAGAATGCCTACAACTTTCSCAATGCGATCAGCTGGTGACAAAAGCTGAGAGCCCAAGGGTAACTGTTCCCAGAGAGGAGACGTAGGGCAATGGGGACAGTTTTTGCACTGTCATGAAGCAGCTTGGCTGGGCAGACATGCTTAAACATCTGGGAAACCTAACAGACATATTCCTGAAATCACCTGGACTAGCAGAGATGCAGTGTAGACTAGGAGGACCAGGGTTTCAGAAGGGTCTGCACTCATCTCTTTCTTTATTCATCTCTTCCTTTGTCCCCGCGTGTTTTTCTGAAGCGATGTGCTTGCAGTTGAGGGCAGTTTGGCCCATTTACCATCAACAAAAACTTCTGGAGGACTAGATAAAAGTCACTGCTGGGCAGGGCAGCTGAGTGACTTTCAGGGTAGGGTGAACTGCCCGAGCATCATTTCTAGCCTGGACAGCTTCCTCGTACTTTTTGGGATCAAAGGGTGTGATTTATGTGTTTGGAGCACAGCTGCAGCCCAAAAAGCTTGTGACTGCCCTGCTATTGCATCGGCTCAAAGCCAGCAAAGGCCGTGCAGGAGCCGCTCAGGGTGACACACCTTGGAGGCCACGAAGAGGCTGCAGCCATGGGTCAGTTGCCTCCTTGCAYGCTGGTAAAGCCATGGAGAACAAGACCTACAGCTGCTGGAAATTTACTATTATTCTTCACACATATTTGGGGAGCAAAGATCAGTCTGGACTGTGCTGCAAAAAAACCTTGAGGCTGTTTGTCGTCAGACCGTACCCCTGGGTGCTAAGCAGAGCATCTTCTTTTAAGTGCCTCAGTCTGCTATTTTTAGGCTATAAGTAAGGTGAAAAAGATTTTGCCTTTGGTCAGACAGGAAGAACACCTCTGAAAAACCAATGTGGCAGAGCGGGGGAATCTTGGCCCCATGTTTAGGCCGGCAGTTCTCAAAGTTTTGTCCAATGTGAGCCCCTTAGCAAGTGGGATAGCAGGTTGGGACCTGTGTTATTAAATATGCTGAGCCTTGGAGGACAGAGAAGGCTTGAAACATATTCCATTTACGGGTGCCCTGCAATGGTCCTAATAGTGGGACTGTCTACCAAGAGGAATAACACCACCCACACTTTAAAGTCCCTGCCCTTCATGTCCTCAGATAGGCCAGGTGGCCTCACAACTCCAGCAAGTCCATCTCCCTTCTCCTATTTCTCACCTCCCCTCTTCAGGGAGTGACAAACACTGGGGCAGACGTGACATAAACACACAGAATTATCCAACCAGCAGTTCTTATGCAGCCAATGTCCATCCCACCCTTGTGAAATGCTATTTAAACAAGAACAAATGAAATGCTCAGGAATCCCAGGAGATCCAAATGCACC
Organism: Phoebastria nigripes; assembly: GCA_035582835.1. Classification (NCBI taxonomy): domain Eukaryota; kingdom Metazoa; phylum Chordata; class Aves; order Procellariiformes; family Diomedeidae; genus Phoebastria; species Phoebastria nigripes. The sequence continues at coordinate 76,456 of JAYKAV010002903.1, read as the reverse complement.
AAGGGACGGGGGGAGGCCGAGGTAGAGAAAATGTGATGGAGTGTTTCAAAGCCTGTGAGCAATCTCCATGCAGAGCGCTAGGCCAGCCTACCTCCTTAGGAGACCCAGTTTGGTTTTCTTTTTGTGCCAGTGGTGTTGCAGAAAGCTGAGCAGATTAAAAACTCTAAACTCTTTAGGATTACATGGGTAGAGCGATTCTGTGATTGACACCCGTAAATCAGTCCAGGAATGTACTGGCATTTAGACCACACTGCATAACAACAGGCTGATGTGGTTTCTGCCCACTGTGCTATTTACTGAGGAGTCACTGGCTTTTTGCACGCTTCTGGAACAGTGTCAGCATGAATACGACCCCTGTGGAGAACGCATTACTGTCCCAGGATGAATGGTTGGGTTCAAACTGTCTTTGTCTGAAACTGGCGCTGATATCCAGAAAATTAGAGTCCTTGGCTACTCCCGTGGCAGAAACAGTCAAACCCGCATTGTGCTGATAAGCAGTATCGGTTGCTATATAAGAATCTGCTAAAGCAGTACTTTTTGCCAGACAGTCATACTGCACAGAAGGGCTGTGCTCAGCTCCTGTACTTCAACTACTCCAAAACATACCTGCCTAATGCACCCCAGACTGTTCCTGCTGGTGTGCATGCAACAGGGCTTTCATGCATTTCACAGAAAAGGGGGAGCATCACGAGCAGCCATCACCACCTGCTCCTGCAGGGTTTGAGACCTTTGTGGCCATTTTCCTGAAGCAGGAGAAACTGGTCTCGCATTAAGTTCACAGTGCAAATCTTGAATGGATCTTCCTGATGCTGTAGGAGACACTTGCTGCTTCTCCCTTTTGACCACCCCAGGCAGGAGTTTAATTTTTCCTTTTTGGCACTAGAGGAGTCAAAAAAAAAGAACACAGTATCTATGACCCAAAACAGGACAGCCTGGCTGTCACTGTGATTAAATGCAGTGAAGGATCTGATCCTATTTTTGGAAAGGACTTTTTCAGTCTGAACTATGGGATAGCCAAGRCTTTACTTTTGATACATTTTAAATAATGAGTCAATCATAATAAGTAGTTTTTGTGACTTCCTACTTCAAAATAATATTCGTGAACAGAGAACATCTGTCCACCATGGCACATTTGTTTCTTACTTGGGCCCACAGAAATAAGCTCAACTTGACAGGCAAAGCCCTGCTATTTGTGTCTCTGGCAAGCAGGACCTTCAGGTACTCAATTTAGCAAAGCAGAAGCTCTGTTGTCAAGACTTTCTGTACTGCAAGTTTTGTAAGTTTAGCATCATATTAGAAGACCATACTCCATCCAGAGCTTTATGTCTTGTCTGTAGAAGAAAATACATGCTAGGGAAAAAAATCATATTTGGGGATTTATGAGATTTCTGTGGTTTGTCGGGAAACTCCTGGCGCTGTGTTTTTCTCAGTGAAGTGTAATATTGCTGGGATGGTGGGCATTAGCATCTCTGCAAAAAAGGACGTGTCTCTGCATATGCGAATCAAACCCCTGCATTGCAGTCCCATGCCCAGTTTGTGTTCTGTCTCTGATATGGGTCAGGTTACTGCCGTCATTCTAAACATGCTGCCCTCATATAAAGTTATATATGTGTGTGTAATTTTAATAATACATTGCTACATTTATTTATGCAACTTAACAGAACAATAGTTTGACTGTCACGTAGGGTATTTTGGAACTTGACATTTATAGCTGAAAATAAACAAGTGAGAGCAGTCACCAAAAAACAGAAGTGTTTTTCTTTAAAAAAAAGGGAAGTCTGTTTTGACCTGGGATTCTTGTGCTATTAGCCATTCTATTCTAGAAAAGCCAAAATTTACTCCCTCCCTTATTACTGACTGTATTAAATACATTATTAAAATATTTATGGTGTCTCAGTTACAGTGTCACCATTAAAATCTACTTCATATGAACGCATCACCTGCAAAAATTTATAAATTCTAAGTAAAAGGACTACCACCGTTACCATAGCTTAACCGAAGCGTTAACTTGGTGCCCGAGRTAGAAAATTAAATCTCACTAGTCTATAGGTAGAAAAATAAAATTGGAATTCTAGCCACTTCAATCTTGATTTCTTCTCGTCTTTTGCTATTAATTGGAACAAATTTGAAAATCGGTGCTTTGAACTAGACTTCAAGCAAATATACGGTTCAAACTCCTAGGGTTTGGCAATACTTTTGATAGTGTTCCAACAAGTTATCCACAATCATTTTTACCTATGAGTCTGCTCTGCTCACTGCAAACTAAGAAAATATTTTCCTAATTTACACATCTTCATTTACAAAAACACSTATTTTGCATGTGTCTCTGTACTGTCAATTATTGTGTATTTCTCTTCATTATACCCTCATATATCTCTTGTTTTGTCCTTCGTCATGTACACTAGAATGTCTCACAAGCTATGCATTTTACTCCTTTCATGTAATGTGTTTCTCATTCACTGCAAATATGGACTTGCTTGTCCATTCAGAATCAATTCTCGCCTGATCAATAGGAGATTAACCAATGTTAAATGTTTGTTTCACCATTGGAAGAGACATCTGTGCTCTAATTTCTTACTATAATTGTTTAAATGGACATGATTATTTTAAATGACACATAAGTGATTCTCCTTTCCAGGGTTTTCGGTATAAACGCTAATGCTTGTTTCCCAGTTTTAGTTAGAGATTAAGCAGAAAGCAAGAAGTTTTATTTCTTGTTAAGGTTCCCCTAGAAAGAAGTGGCATAAAGAAGGCTAAAATATAGGATTTAAAAATTGTGCAATGTTTGTATGACAGAGGRAGGAGTTGCAGGACTATGTGCAACGGTGCCAGCCAAAATCCTCTATCCTTTAACACATGGGCATGTACGCAGGTGGATGTTTCCACGCACATACATACTGATGCCCAAATCTCCCTCACGCAGCGTGCTGCAATACAGGCTGCGTCACAAACAAATGGGAAGCACAGTATGACTGCCAGGTTGCTGTATGTATTTTTGGCATGTCAACTTTCTGTGATTTGCTTTATTTTGCTGCTATTTTTAATGGGGGGGGGGAACTGACGTACTTGTATACAGTAGCACCTTTTACACAGTAAAGCCCAAAAGTTCATTGCATTGTTATATAGAAAGGAAAGATGTTGTGCATTGCTGGAACGCAGCCAGCTCTCGAGTGAAGATTAGCATCCAGGAAACAGCAAACACTGGCAGCTGCGTACTCCTGAATCCAGCAGCTCTGTGCAAAGCTGGCGGTACGCTCTCAGGCTCTGCTTACACCCCTGAACAAGGCAGAGCAGGGCCCATACGCTGGCCCTGAAGTCAAATAGTATGGCAAACTGCATGTCTCTGCTTCTGATGGATAGCCTCCACAGCGTGTACTCTCTTGAGCCATACCTGGGCATCACCTGGGAGACTGCTGGTTTGCATGAGCTGAAGCAGAGGTTGGTGAGTGAGTTAGCAAGCAGTACAGAGGATGGAAAGTCAGTGCCAAGCCCATGCCCTTCCCATCTCTTTTACTAGCGTATGTGCAACCAGGAAAAACAGCGCCAAGAGTTACTGGATTTGACCTACTGCAACCCAACTTGAGGCTGAAGGTGATGGGTTGCTTACTGTAAGGTGGCCTCCAGATTTCTCTCCCAAGGGTTCGTATAGCCTCTGTTTGTCCTGGGGCTGTACTTCGCTGCATGTCCCCCACCTGCAATGGGGCATGAGTGTAACGTGCATATCACCTCCCTGTTCGTGAAGGGGGACCTCCACTGGGTCTGTGACGTGGGGGAACACTGTGGTGGAAAGATCTGCCCTGGTTCTTTTTGTGCAGGAGAGATGCAGACCTGGTTTGTGCAGAGGCGTCCCGCTATTTCCCAAGCCTGGGAGGCTGCAGGCTGAGCAAATGGTGAAAATGGCAGCAGTAAAAAGCTCTGTTTTGTGAGGTGCTGAGTTAACAACCCCAGCATGGCGCTCACAGAGACGGAGAGGCTTAAGGGCCACCTAGTAGGCTATTTGTTGTATAAATGAATCCTAAGCTTGCGAAACAACATAAAGCAAAGAGTATGGGTAAAGGTTTCATTCAGAGCAAGAGAAAATATCTGCTGATAGGTGGTCATTGTCAAATTAAATGCTCCTTAACAAAAGCCTATGTATTGTACTCTCTCCCGTGTATTATACGCAGCCTGTCTTGCCAAATGCATTTAACAGCTATATTTTATCAGCCCAAACCGGAGTCAGGATTTCTGAAAATTTTACATTCAGACTTACTGACTTTATCAGCTGAACACTGATTGCACTTCCCTGAACTTACGTAAAGGATATATAATGCATGGAGTTTGCTATCGATCAGCAGAGCAACAATGACACAGCAACAAAGAGAAAACCTTTCCCACATGCTGGATAAAGGCCACTATTTTTTAAGAAGCCTTGCTATGGCAAAAATGATGCCAAAAAATAGGAACAGCTGTGAGGAAAAATAACACAAAATGCTAAGAAGACCAGCTTGATTTGGATTGCTTTGAAAGTAGTCTGCTTGGCTTTTAATGTCAACAGAGGCCAGGTCTGAAGTCAGGGCTAGGTGTACAGGGATGCCAGGGATGAGCAGGGCTCCTTTCTGACCCCCATGCATTTCTTCTCCACGGGAACCAAAGGGCAAGGAAGGGAAATGTGTGGGACTTAGGGGCTCCGGGAGCTCCCAGCAACACCTTTGGGGCTGACCCAGTCTTGGCCGCGAACAGCAGGGAGAAGGAGGAGAAGCTGCTTGTAAAAAAACACAACAGCTCATATGGAAGTCTGCACAGGAGAAGATTTACATGATGTTTCTCAGAACCAGGGAACACATTAGCTTTCACTCAAAGACTCTGAATGCAATGAAAATTATTCTGTTTTCTTGACTCATCTGCACTTTCCTCTGCAGCAGAATGAAGCTTTCAGTGGGAAAAAGTAAAACCCACTTTATAGAAAGCCAACTTATTGAAGCGCTATTGCCTTTAAAAAAGGCTTTCACCTATTAAGCTTTACGCCTTACAAAGCCTAACATTTCTATTGAAAGAGAGTCATTGAACCCATACAAATGCATCACATGGTAAAACTTGTTATAAATCTCAGGTCAAAAACTGAAGAAAATAAGTAGACAGGCAGCATCTTTCTAGACTATTTCTGAACATAATTTAGATACTGTAAATAGTCTATTTTCAAAAATGTATTTTATTGTAAAAAACACTAGTCTGTGATTCTGTTACCCAAATAGCAGAACAAAAGTTATGAATATTCATCATCACAGCAAAGAGACATAATTTAACACCAGTTTCACCCTATGTGAAATTTAAACTACTCTGCTAATTTATAGAATTACGTTTTCAAAACAGATTTCGGAAACACCACAAGAGAACTTGTGCATTCATCCATGTAGGGAAAAGAAAGGAAAATCATCTTTATGTATCTGACAGCACTGTTTTCTGGATGGCCGGTGTGTGTTGTGCTTAGAAATGGCTGCCTATGCCAATTCAGAACTATTCTGGAGCCTTGCGTGAATGCATAGTTGCATTAGTATGTCTAGATCACTCTAAATTTTGGTTACAGTTCACTAATAATGTTAAATTACTCTTTTCCAAAATAGGAGGATATTCTCTGAACTAAAAGGCAACAGCATAGACAACTCTGTGACTCAGAGTCTCATTGAAAAATATCAAGTCATTTATGTCTACTTCTTTGCTTCAAAGCTGATTCAAGTTGATAGCAAAACCCTTTGCTCCTGATTATGACGACAACTCAGGTGAAGAGGTTTCAGCTTGTATCTCCAGTCTGGTCAGCACGAAGGGGACGAGGTGACTAGCAGCTACCTACCATCACAGGAGTCACGGTGTCCATCTCTGCCTCCCGATAAGCAAGTGCTCTGCATTTGCCACCAACTAGCATGTCAACAGGTGGTTTTGCAAAGTTTTGGAAGAGATCTTTCTCCCCACAAAATACTGGCAAAATCCCAAAGGCATTTAAAAGAAGATTTAGACAAAAGGGAGTTGTTGCTGATTCATATGCTAGGAAAATCAGCATAATGTAAATTTGAAAACTAGATACTCTGCTATCAAAGACTATAATTTAAAACATTATTAAATTCATTGATGTGACTTTTTCAGTAGAAAATTGCAGTCTGGTTTATATCAGATTAGAAATTTWAAAATCTGCTGTTAAGTATCTAGAAAGCATTGCATAACTTTCATCCATGAAGAACAGAGCTGGAGTAGAAGCACTACAAGATGAAGGGAAACCTGCGACAGGGGTGTTGCATGGCAACTGAAAGCTGCCAGTCGGTGGCAGTTCTTTGTACTTTAAACTCTATCGTAGGGAAATTAGTCATTAAAGCGGATCTCAGATGGACGACTCTTAATTTCTGAAATACAGCTGAAGCACTGCTGTATACAAAAGCTTACTTATGAAAACATCTCTTTTTGAACACAAGCGCGCTTTGTGAAGAGCTGGAGATTAAAAAGAAATAAGAAATATCTGGTGCACCTTAGTCAGAGAAGGCCCATTGCTCTTTTTCCCTAACCGCAAATGATCGAACATGCAGTCCTGTTTAGACCTCACACAACATTCAATCTGTCCTTAATTTTAGAGAAACAATACTTTTTCTGTTTGGAAAACAAAATACACCAAATAAAATTGCTTGGCCCAAAAATGATGTTTTTTTTTACTTGTTCCGGTACTCACCCAGTCCCATGGAAGATGAAAGATTAGTTACATATGTATTTACTCAGTTTTTCCGCAAAAGTTGCATAGACTGCAATGTGCTAAGGCTTGCTTGTAAACATCTTTTCCAGTGGCTGATCTGTTTTCACAAAAGGCATAGATCAGCAAGAGAGAAAGGTCTGACTTGCTACTCACTCCTTTTTCTACTAACAAACAAAACCTGGGAGCCGCATTATATTTTCCATGTACCCCTCTGGCTGAGGGCCATGGTTGCAGGAGGGCTGGGATCTGCTGGGCTGGGAAGGTCCTCCCGTGCCAGGTCTGTGGGCGGCTGTGCTTCTCCTGCATGGGGGGAATTTGGGCAAATCCCCACCGGGAGGAAATTGTGCAGAGCTGGTTGGATCTCAGGTCCTTTTCTAGGATTTGAAAATGTTCCTCATATAACAGTGAAGACTGTTAAAAGGGAGACTAAGGCATAGACACTACTGTGCGGAAGACAAGATCAGTTGTGTCCTTTCTCCGGCTTTTATCATGGGTTTCATGGTGTTTGCTGTTTGATTTCAACGCTGAACTTCTGGAGTCTTGTGATTTGTGAAAATTGGATTTATGTTAACATTTTTGGACACAGCACATATCCAGAGGCAAACCCGTGTGTACTTGGAGAACGGAGGTGGCGGTGAACAGCAAGTGTAGGGCTCTGCTTTAGTCATAGACACTACACAGATGCTGTTGCAGACATGTGGTCTTTTACATTTTAATTCCAAAAGCTTTAATTTGCTGAATTCCCAAAGTTGAAGTTGGTAGTGGGAGCTAAAGATGAAGCAGCATGTTCAGAGAGAGGTCTGGGGAGATGGCGTGGGGAGTTTTGCCGAGGGTAGACAGGGAGGTGGTGGCAGAGAGCTCAGAAGAGCCTGGGAGGTTAAGGTGTGAATATAGTGAAAGCAGAAAAAAAAAATATGTAAAAGAATTTAATTTGATTTACTGATTAAGCCATTTGTAAGTTGAAATGTTTATAAATGTTCACATTGTATCATCTTAAATTTCAAATGTGGCAGACCTGTGGCTGCCTTTTCAGTTTGTTTCCTAACACCTCCTAAAATTTCACATTTCACAGAGGAATGACTTTGCTCTCAGAAATCGCCAGTTTAGAATGTTCACACGTCTGTAGAAAGAGAGAGCCTGGGTCCATGCCAGGGTTTCACCAACATCCTTACCATGAGAAAGCCATGCATTTGTGCAAAAAAATGGAAGGCAAGTGCTTGCAAAGAGGGCCAGCTGTAAGTGTGCTGCACCTCCTTCGCCTAGGAAGGCTGAGAAGTTAAGCCCAACAGTGCAGGGGCTGCTCTAGTAGCTGTGGCTGTGTCCTGCATCCATGGGGCTTGGGCACTGAAGTCATTGAGATGTCTTTGAGAGTCCTTCCTTAGGATGCTTAGATATGAGTGTAGGAAACCAGCTTGGTTTGGATCTTGGCTGCCTTTTTGAAATAAAATGATCTGCATTGATTTAGTAGATTGAAATTAGTCTAAGCAGGTTTTGTCTCCTGTCACTTCACAAGGAAACTGCATTCTTGTTAAGTTTTTGCCACTGAAAGTTGTTTAAAATAAAACAGTCTCTGGTGCTGCGTACTCTGGTGCTGCGCATGTTTAACTTTAATGCCAAATGTAGTATCACTGAACTCAGAGACCATATTCTCCAGGTAAAGATATGTGTGTATTACTCAATTGTGCTTTTGCCTGTAGCTATTTTGTCATATTAAGACAAAGTACCTGATCAGCAATAGTGCTGTTTTAAATTATTTTAGATTTAATTTTTAATTAAATTTTTAAAAATTACTCTATTATGAATTTGAAACACCGTAAGTTTGATTTTAATCACAAATCTGATTTTAAGTAAATAGTTCCAACMTGGCATTTGTAAAACCCTGAGAGTAGCTTTACCAGGGGAAATATTTAATGTGGGDKTTTTTTTTTTGGCAGCTTTTCATGGATTTAAAAGGCAAGTAATTCCCTGAGCAGCAAAATTTCCTACAGACTTGTGTCCCTTCTTGTTTAAGCTATCCCGCTGCAATACTTCGGCTCTCCCTCATGCCTCCTATGGTGCTCCTGCTTGGCAAGAACCAGCAAGCACTGTCACCAGCTGGGAGCGGTGTGCCTGTGGCTTGGGCTGCCAGCTACTGCCAGATGATATATGATGTGTGAATTTGAACCGCTTTTCTGCCAGTGGGAGCACTAATTTGGGTCCCTCTTTCGCCTGGCTGTGGGCGTCCTCAGAACCTGTAGGAACTTGGTCGTCCTCGGCTCCTTCATATTTGGTTGAAAAGCCAAATGGGTTCAAGAAGTGTTAGGGAAAACTGGYGGACATGTAATGTGACTGCCTAAAACTCACTTTCTTAAGACAGGAAGCTAACAAAGATCTAGTGGTTTAAGCTATCCCTTTGGAAGCAGGGACTATTAACTATAGTAGACAAGAGGATGAAAAAGGGTTATATGTTATAGCTTGCACTGTCATTTAGTTTACCTAGAAAAAGGAGGAGAAAAATGAGGTCATAGGTGGAAAATCAAGTAAACTTGAAGGACTGAGGAAATGGTAGAGTGGAGTAGGGGCAGCTAAAAGGATAGAAAGTTGGTGATAACAAATAGTAAAGGGGAAAGAAAGAAGTCCCGGGCCTGGAGAGGAGTATGTTGGAGAGGTTTGGTCGATCCTCCATCCCGTCTGGGGCTTCCCCTTGTTGATGCTCAGAGAAACCTTCCGGGTCTCCCTGAACACGGAGGCAAGTTGGGGATGGTATGGACAGAAAAACAGGGTTGTTGTCACCTTCTGGGCAGTGCTGGTCCAGGCAAGGCTGCTTTGATGGGCACCCATGAGCTTCCCAATCATACCATTTGGTTTACCTTTTTTTCCTCTTTTTTCCCTCTTTTTTCCCCCTCCAAAATAAAATAAACAACCCACTCCTGTTTACTCTTTCCCCACTGGCCTTGCTTTTGATGATTTTAGACCATTATTTAGTAATTCTGGCCTTAGTCAGTGACCCTGGTTAGCCTGGGAATCTTCTCTATTCCCACGGTCTTCTGATGTCCTTCATCCAAGAGGAGTTCCCAATACATCCCTTTCCCTGTGTGTGGTATCTGGCAGTTTCTCCTGTTGTTTTATTAGTTTAGCCCCAGGTTGGGGTTGCCCAGCCACTTTTCCCCTTCCATTGCTCTCAGCATCTGGCAGTTTCTCATTTTGCTATCATATTGTCATATTGCTGGAGCGCATGGTGTACAGGAGAAGGGTGAGGGGGATCTAACTGCTGACCTCTGCTGCTGGGAGGGGAACTGTGGAGAAGATGGAGCCCAGCTCCTCTGAGAGGTGCACAGCAGAAGGTGAACGAGCAACAGTCATGAGTTGCACCAGAGGAAATGCTGGCTGGAGATAGGGAAAAAAAATCTTCCAAAAAGGATGGTTAAGCATGGAAACAGGCTGCCCGGAGCAGTGGTGGATCCTCCCTCCATGGAGGTAATTCAACACTTGAAGGGACAAGGCCCTAAGCAACCTGATTTAATTTTYAAGTGGCTTTTGCTGCCCTTTTTAGCTGGCCAGCCAGCCAGGCTAGTCAGGCAGATAAAGTATCCTCCTCTGGACTTGCAATAAGCAGATTTTCTTGTTTTCTGTAATTAAGATTTGAAAAGCAGTTTTACCTCAGGGAGTATGATAGCAGTCAGTTGTCACGTAGACAAGTGTGTTGTCTAAAAGAGGCATCCATATAAACAGAGAATCCTTGACTTTTTACAGCCCCTGTACTGTGACTTTCAATAGCTGCAGTTCAATATCAGAACACAGAAAGCAGATCACTGCCGATTTACAATGCAGTTTTTCATCAGGCACACGTAGAATAAATATCAAATCTCCTAACATCCAAAGCATCAGACAGAACCCTTAGTCTGAACCCCGAGGGGCCCCACAACTTGTCACACACGCCAACAAGAGCAGGCAGGTGAAGGCTTGGGATTCAGCTGAGCAGTGAACTGGGTGAGAAACAGGCTCATCAGTGAATGAGAGAGTTGATTAGGGAATGAATCACTTAGGGAGAAAGTTGTGCAATTAAACTGATAAATTTGGCAGCAAAACAAAAAGCAGAAAGAGAGAATGAATGCAACAATCAATCAATAAAGTAGTGAATCAATTGTCTAGTTAATAAGATAGTTAATTATGCAGAACAGAGCAGGCAAGGCAGTGTACTTGGTCAGTTTGGCTCCAACAAATCTCCCCAATATATTTCAGTCACTGCATTATTTACTTTAGCTAATTTTTGTTAATATAAGTCCCAAATGTTTGACCTCTGAATTAGTATTCTCCTTCCTGTGGTAATCTTTAAAGACAGTAGGTGTTTCTAGACTGTTACGTTCTGCTTCTTTATATTGTTTCAGAAAGGTAGTAATTAGCTTATGATTTGGGAGATCTAGTATTCTGCTTCATTTGAAAAAGCAGTACTTAACTATCAGCATATTCTTATGTCTATTATTTCAGTATTTTATATTGTATTTTATTATTTCATGTTAGGGAAGGTGTATATTCTATTTTATGTTACTATGGTATTTATCTATCTTTCCACTGTCAACACAAATGTGCTAAGTGCTTTCCAAACTAGAATATACAAACCTTTCCCCAAAACAGTTTCTATTCTGAAAGCATCCACTTTCAGAACACTTCATTATGTTGTTGAAACAGCTGTGGTGGTGCACTTCCCCCCCTTCCCTGGACCGCTCTGTGATCTCAGGAATTCCCGTTAGGCCTTAGCCTTTGTGTAATGAGTTGGGCCGTTAAGCATCCCTTGACCGTACCAGGCACTCTTGCATGGCTAAGGTGGGGAGCAGCACTGACCGTACCAGGAACATCTGTTGCCTGGCCAAGGTGGGGAACAAGAATGGGAATAATTCATTATCCCCTGACAGCCTTGAAACATTCCCTACCTGGATCGTAGCTCAAGTGGAACAATATCATTGTTACTGTTCCGGATTGTGACCAGGATGGAAATTTACGGATGACTAAAGCCAATCATCTTGCGAACCTATAAACAGCGGTCCCAGGTGAGGCCCTTTGAGCTCTCCTGGACGGCAGCGGGCTGTGCCCAGCATCTCCCTCTGAGTGGGACGTCACTCAGAGCTCACGAACTCTTGAGTTTGCAATATTTGGAGGACCATCACCAAAAGCTGACAACGGGACCTGGGCTGAAACACTCCTCGAGGCTCAACCCATCGCCCTTTGAGAAATGGCAAGACATTTGACGTGAATATTTCACGGGACTTGAGGGTAATTTTTAGCAGGCATACCTTTTGTACGTTTATATATATTTGTGTCCCTGTGTGTGTGTGTGAATTGATTTAGGTAATCAATAACAAGTGTGATCTGTAATCAAGCCACTGTCATGACTGTAGTAAATTCTATTAACTCACTTTGTAAATGTTAAATTAATCAATGATTAAGTGCTACTAAAATCTTGTGATCCATCTTAAAACTGTGAATGTACCTTAGACTGCTGCTAGACACATCTGATCCCTTAGACATAAACCRTTGATGAAGTCTGGGACTAGTAGTGGATCCAGCCACACCTAAGCTCCATCAGGAGTTTGGAAAGCAAGGGGGTCTTCTCTGAACCTTGTGACTCAACGGGAGGGTCTCCCTTACCCTTTTTCATCCTCGGTCTCTGTGTAAATCATTCTAGTTCAATTCTAACTCAATTTTTGTTTGTATGCTTCATCCATGTAGTAAGTGATAGAGTGAACCTTGCCATCGAACTCTGTTAAGTCGCACTTCTATACATTTCTATTAAATTCACTTTCTACTAATACCTTTGACGGTGATTCTTTAAGCTGCCTCTAACCCACTCACTTGCAACAACAGCCCTCTCTGTTTTCTCCCCATTGTACAACATAGAAACTTAGATAAAGAACTGACAATTCAGTGTCCTTGCATCCTAAAGTGATGCAATACAGTGTAATGCAGGAGGCAAAGAAATACATGAATCAGTCGCCTTGTAGAAGAAGATAGAGGTGGTGGATTTTCAGAAATTGTCTGAAGCTGGAACCACACCCATGTGGATAACACCTTCGTCTAGGATCTGTCTGCATTATTTGTCAGGAGCACTTTTATTGTACTGTTATGATCAGCTTCCACATAGTATAGCTGCAAGACTGGGCAGTTTTGGACAAGATCCAGTAACTGTCTCCATGCCTTGGATGTGAGTTTAATTTGGCCTTCACTGTTGGAGCTGGACATCAGTAAGCCTTGAAGGTGCCTAAACCCCATGAGCACTTTAGTTTTTTTCTTCTGAAGTTCCCAAGGCCTCTTAAGCTGTGCCTCTGGCCATGTCCATATCTGCCCACCACTAGAAAGAGCTAAGCTACTTGATACCTATCTCAGACCTGAGCCTGAAAGAGGTCCATAATTAAGCTTTCCTTCTCAAAGTCCACAGAGGTCCTGGTCCTGGTCCCAGCCCAGTTGCTCACCCCAGAATCCAGGTCAGTAGAAAATGCAATTCAGGTGGTTGCTCTCCCTGTTCAGATCAGCAGTTGTGGTGTGATGCCCATCTGCATCCAACAACTGTTCAGTGTAAAATACAGAAATAACCCTGTCAGCAAGCTTCTGTGGAAGGATTAACCAGAGTTTGAAGTGTTGTAAAAACACTATTGTGCTTGAATCTACCACTTTTAATACTCAGTTGAATCATGAATAGTAGTTTCCGGGGCTGTTTTTTGATGGGATTTTGAAGATATTCCTTAAGGGTGACGATGGAGAGGTTGAAGATGGGATGGCTATTTTGTGAAACACTGCTATTGGCAACTGGATAGTCCTGTTCTTGTGTATGTGAATTCAGTCTGGTTTGCAGGGCTTGTTTGGCTTCGCTCACATAGTTTCCAGGGACATTAGGTGGCACATGTTTATGTTCTCAGATGTACATACATAGGGCTTTGGATTAGGATGGACCTTTATTTGCTGGTGTTTCTGAAATCGTGTTGGAGGGTTTTACATTTACTGCACTGGCCTGATATTGCTCCATCCAGGAAAACTAATCTATTTGTCCTTTGCCAATGTAATATCACAGACACAGAACATAATCTTGTTGCAAAGTTTCAGCTGACTTCTGGTCTGTTTAGGGAGTAAATAAGGTGATCTCTTCCTGAAACTTAAGACAGCTGTTAATGGCTAGTAATCTATTCATTACTTCTAGTTGTCCATCAGCTGTGGACTGAAATAATTTTGAGCAGCTCATCTTGTGGTTTAGCTAAAGATTTCCCTTTGCCTTTTTACATAATCTGATATTGTTTTGATGGAAACACCTTATGTGGAGGCAGTAACTTTCGGCAGGAAGTTGGGGCAGAAAATGGTACAGAAAACCAAATAATGGTCTCTACTACTCTAATTCTTGTTATCTCAATTGGCTCCTGTGCAAGAGGCTTCTTTGCTGAAGTGTCAAACACTTTGAAATTATTAAGTAGATACTAAGACTTCCATAAGAATTCCAGTGACTGTACTTGAATCCTGCCAGTATTGTATGTGACAGGTTGGAGCCTGCCGACAGCATGCTGTCAGATGCTTACACATGTGGAATGCACTGGGTAATTGTTTCATGTCTCCTTCCATGAGCTAATCTACCTAAACGGAAAAGTGTTTTTACTTTTAGCAGACAGGGCATTCATTTTTCTGGCTCAGGAAGTCAGTATTTGGGGCTTGAAGCTTTTATTGTGGTTAATTCCTGCTAGTCATATTTTGAGCACTGAAGGACTTGTAAGACTTGCAAACACAGCCAGTAAGCCCAATTTGTCATGCATAGTAGAAACACTGTAAAGAGGAGCTTGAAGAAGCCAACAAATATGTTGTGTGAAACAGTGAGAAGCATTATGGGCTTTATCTGGGCCATATACAATATCCTCTTCGTCACTGTCACTTTTTAGAAGCACATAAGAACACACAGAAATATAAAATAGTGCAAAAGCACACTGGCAGCTTAATCAGAACAAGGCTTATTACAGTAGAGTGCCAATCTATAAAGAACTGCTTGGTAGTATCAGCTTCCTGTTAATCCCATAACAATCAGCTAATGGTGAAATGTTGATTTATTCACTGATTTACTCTTAGCTAGATTGAAATAATGGAGTAAAATGAGCCCATTTAGACTGGTTCTTAAATTGAATGCTCCTAATTGCATTTCAAAGAATAGACCATAATGCATTTGAGTATCCCAATGACCCTGCTAATCTATGCAATTAGTTAACTATTTTGGAAAGGAGACTACCTTACATGTAGTTTTGTCTTAAAAACTAGAATGTATTTTTCATATATTCTATACATGATTCTGTACTAAAGTCATTGTCCATGTAAAATCTTCAATTTTACTCCAATACTAGTAGCTCTCTGTGTAAGCTTGCAATAGAACAGCTCAATTACTTTATTATATTTCCATTTAATTATTGAACTAGAATTCTGAAATTTGCACATATTCATTCTGGGTCACAGAGTTCAGCATGGGAGGGAATCCCAGATTACACATTCCGTTAGAAATTATAAAAAGGCCATCTGTCTTTCTTAGTGGGTTTCAATCATTTAAGAGCCTGAGGATATTGAGGCAGGAAAGGAGAAGTAAGAGAGAAAAGCTCTTGCAGTAAAAACCTGATCAGGTCACTTGCAAGTTTTGAATGTTTCTAGAGGGGTAGAAGCTGACTGTAATTTTACAAGAATCTCCTGCTCCACTTAGTGTTTTTCACCCTCATATTTTTGGAGAATCACCTTTAAAGAGATGTCTCAGCAAAGACTTGGTGAGCTCCTAGCTGTTGAAGCTCCTGGCTATTGAAATAAAGAATCATAGAATTATAGAATCATAGAATCGTTTAGATTGGAAAAGACCCTTAAGATCATTGAGTCCAACCGTTAACCTAGCACTGCCAAGTCCACCACTAAACCATGTCCCTAAGCACCATATCTACATGTCTTTTAAATACTTTTAAATACCTCCAGGGACGGTGACTCAACCACTTCCCTGGGCATCCTGTTCCAATGCTTGACAACACTTTCGGTGAAGAAATTTTTTCTAATATCCAATCTAAACCTCCTCTGCAACTTGAGGCCATTTCCTCTTGTCCTATCGCTTGTTACTTGGGAGAAGAGACCAACACCCACCTCGCTACAACCTCCTTTCAGGTAGTTGTAGAGAGCGATAAGGTCTCCCCTCAGCCTCCTTTTCTCCAGGCTTAACGCCACCAGTTCCCTCAAGCCGCTCTTCACAGGACTTGTTCTCTAGACCCTTCACCAGTTTCGTTGCCCTTCTTTGGACACACTCCAGCACCTCAATGTCCTTCTTGTAGTGAGGGGCCCAAAACTGAACACAGTATTCGAGGTGCGGCCTCACCAGTGCGAGTACAGGGGCACGATCACTTCCCTAGTCCTGCTGGCCACGCTATTTCTGATACAAGTCAGGATGCCGTTGGCCTTCTTGGCACCCCCAGGTCCTTCTCCGCCAGGCAGCTTTCCAGCCACTCTTCCCCAAGCCTGTAGCGTTGCATGGGGTTGTTGTGACCCAAGTGCAGGACCCAGCACTTGGCCTTGTTGAACCTCATACAGTTGGCCTTGGCCCATCGATCCAGCCTGTCCAGATCCCTCTGCAGAGCCTTCCTACCCTCAAGCAGATCAACACTCACGCCCAACTTGGTGTCATCTGCAAACTTACCGAGGGTGCACTCAAAGCAAATGAAGGAGACAGGCTGGTGCTGGGGATTTGAGCACTGCTTCCAGTCGTGGATCCTCTCCTTGCCTTCATTCCAARATGGCCAAGCAGGCACCATTTTAAATGAGATATCTGTGTTAAATTCTTCTGTGTATATTTACATCGTGGTCCATTTTCACATACAGCTGGACATCGCCATATTGATAATGTGTGCAGCTGCAAATGAGAGTAACTGAGAGCATGAGTCTGTGCACCTCAACAGCCTGAAGCTGTACCCACCAGTTCTATCTCTTGGGTGTCCATGAAGCTAAAAGACACAAACCATCCCAGTGCTTTAAACTGGATGGGACTGGCCCATTACTGTCTTCCTGTCTTTCTGTGTTTAAACATTAAATTTCTAGGGTTTTCAGAGTTGAATTAGCTTATAGTTACTTGTATGCCTGGCCTCAGATTTATGCAGCACTCTTGTCCTGATGCATGCATGAAACAAGTCCTGGAAAACACCCCAATCTTTCAAAGTAAAATGTAATGCTTAACACCTGTACAATTAAAAGAGCTTTTAAAATGTGCTATATGGGCTTTGTATGTTGATAATTTTGGATTCTTTCCCAAAGAATGCATATGTTTTTAARTCATGAGGAAACTGTTATAATAACAGAATCTGACACTCTGCTCAACACTGTCAGCTTTTCACTTATCACTGGAGCCTTTTAAGAGAATCTCMTGGGAGAGGAGCAATAAATGGTTTATCAGACCCTTTGCAGAAAATACTTTGGGAAGAAAGCAGAGAGGTCTGTAAAGCTAGTGGCACCATAACTGCTGCTAGTTTTCCTTCTTCTTGAGCTCATGGAATCTGTGGAAAAGAAGTGCAAGACCAGATGTTGGGTAAGAGTAAGGCACTGGATGCATCTCTCCAGCTCTAGGTTAGAGAGAAATATTCAGGTTCATCAGACTTTGTCAGTAGATATATCGAAGGACAAAAAAAAGAGCAGTTACTAAGGTTTGCGGCACCATCAGCAGTGGAGGAGAAACCGTCTACCACACTAGAGCCACCTGCCTAATGGGCTCCACTAGGGATACAGGGTGCTCTGTTCTCTTGAGATCAAGTACTATGAGCACTCTTAGGGGGATATGAATGGTGATAATGGTTGGCTGTTCTCCCTTTGAGGATCTTATGACCCAACTTGAAGTCCTGTGAAGTATGCTGTTTGGCAGGAGTCCAAGCCCAAGGTGCTCGTTGCTAAATCTTGAACTCTTTGTTGTGAATTAATAAAAAAACTTATTAAGATAATCACAGAATGGCTGAGGTTGGAAGGCACCCCTGGAGGTCACCTGGTCCAACCCCCCTACTCAAGCAGGGCCACCTAGAGCTGGTTGCCCAAGGACCATGTCCAGACGGCTTTTGAATATCTCCAAGGATGGAGACTCCACAACCTCCCTGGGCAACCTGTGCCAGTGCTTGGTCACTCACTGTGAAAAAGTGTTTCCTGATGTTCAGATGGCACCTCCTGTGTTTCAGCTTGTGCCCATTGTGTCACTGGACACCACTGAGAAGAGCCTGGCTCCGTCCTCTTTGCAACCTTCCTTCAGGTATTTATATACATTTGTCCTGGTTTCAGCTGGGATAAAGTTAATTTTATTCCTAGTAGCTGGTATAGTGCTGTGTTTTGGATTTAGTATGAGAATAATGCTGATAACACACTGATGTTTTAGTTGTTGCTAAGTAGTGCTTACACTAGTCAAGGACTTTTCAGCTTCCCACGCTCTGCCAGGTGCACAAGAAGCTGAGAGGGAGCATAGCCAGGACAGCTGACCCAAACTGGCCAATGGGGTATTCCATACCATATGATGTCATGCTCAGTATAATAGCTGGGGGGAGTTGGCCAGGGGCCTGCAATAGCTGCCTAGGGATTGGCTGGGCATCGGTCGGCGGGTGGTGAGCAATTGCATTGTGCATCACTTGCTTTGTATATTCTTTGTAATTATTATTATTATTATTACTATTACTATTACTATTTTACTTTATTTCCATTATTAAACTGTTCTTATCTCAACCYCTGAGTTTTCTTACTTTTACGCTCCCGATTCTCTCCCCCATCCCACCAGAGGTGGGGGGAGTGAGCGAGTGGCTGTGTGGTGTTTAGTTGCTGGCTAGGGTTAAACCATGACAACATTGATGAGATCCCCCTGAGCCTTCTCTTCTCCAGGCTGAACAGTCTGAGCTCTCTCAGCCTCTCCTCATAGGAGAGATGCTCGAGTCCCCTAATCATCTTAGTGACCCTTCGCTGAATTCTCTCCAATATGTCCATGTCTCTCTTGTAATGGGCAGCTCAGAACTGGACACAATACTTCAGATGTATGTGAGTAGAAAGGAAGGATCACCTCCCTTGATCTGCTGGCAACACTCCTAATGCAGCCCAGGATACCATTTGCCTTCTTTGCCACAAAGGCACATTGCTGGCTCATGTTCAACTTAGTGTCCACCAGTATCCCCAGGTCCTTTTCTGCAAAGCTGCTTTCCATCCAGTTGACTTCCAGCGTATACTGGTGCCTGGGGTTGTTCCTCCCCAGCTGCAGGACTTCATACTTCCCCTTGTTGAACTTGATGAGGTTCCTGTTGGCCCATTTCTCCAGCCTGTTGAGCTCCTTCTGGATAGACCAGTGTATCAACCACTCCTCCCAGTTTTGTATCCTCAGCAAACTTGCTGAGGATGCACTCTACCCCATCATCCAGGTCATTAATGAAGGTGTTGAACAGAATTTGACCCAGTATTGATCCCTGGGGTTTGCTAGTTAAAGGCCCCTAACTAGACTTGGTACCACTGATCACAGCCCTCTGGGCCTGTTAATCCAGTTTTCAACCCACTTCACTGTTCATCCAGCCTGTACTTCAACAGCTTGTCTATGAGGATGTTATTAGAGACAGTGTCAAAAGCCTTACTGAAGTCAAGGCAGACAATATCCACTGTTCTCCCCTCATCTACCAAGCCAGTCATTTCATCACAGAAAGTTATCAAGTTGGTCAAGCGTGACTTGCCTTTGTGAATTCATGATGGCTACTCCTAATCTCCTTCTTGTCCTTCATGTGCCTGGAAATGACTTCCAGGATTACTTGTTCCATCACCTTACCAGGGATTGAGGTGAGGCCTGTTGGCCTGTAGTTCCCTGGGTCCTCCATTTGCCTTTTTTGAAGATAGGAGGGATAACAACAAAGGGACAGAGAACGTGTACATAAGATAGATGGTTCCAAGTTCCTGGTATCTGATGAAGTTCACCATAGTGTATTCAGAGACCACCAGCAGTTCAGGACCTGTTGGTGGTATAGTAGAGAGCTTCTGGAAAATGTATGAGGCCCTAGGAAATCAGGAATGGGCAAATTTTGTACTTAATTTTCAAAAGAAAAAGATGGAACCAGTCAGCTTAACCTCAATTCCTAAAAACTACTGGAAGAAATACTAAAGCTGTTGTTGGCACCTGGAAGGTACAACTAAGGCAAAATTGTCAAGAACAACTCATGTGGAACCAATCTAATCTTTTCTGACAGGGTTGTCTGATAGGAGAGAATCGGTACCTGTCATCTCTTGGCTTTTGTGGAGTTATCACACTTGACATCCCCATATGGAAGCTAGAAAACTCAGTTCTGGAAAAAACTGTAGCAGAGGAATGTACAAAAATGCATTGCTTTAAGAATAGATACAAATAGTTTGCTGTAAAGATGGGTAATTATGACCAGCTGAACTACCTCCTCTACAAAAACATAGAACTACCTCAGAACCTCCTCCCCATTGCAGACTTTCTTTACCTGTCCAAACTAACATCTCAGGCTGCTTCTTTCTGTCATCCCCATGRATGCCTAGCTATTTGATGAAGGTCAAGAAGGCAAGACAGACCTCCTTACGTGCTTCAACACTGTGGAAAATGCAACTAAATTGCTTGCAGGTCAGGCTCCTACCCTGGGCATCAGTTCTGATTTCAATCACAGTCCAGATGTTTCTGAGTAAGATGCCTGCAATCTAGTCATTCTGTTTATCTACTTATTTAAAATGTTTGGCCACACACTTGTTAGAATCAGTGCATGTCTTGATTCCTGAA
Organism: Phoebastria nigripes; assembly: GCA_035582835.1. Taxonomy (NCBI): domain Eukaryota; kingdom Metazoa; phylum Chordata; class Aves; order Procellariiformes; family Diomedeidae; genus Phoebastria; species Phoebastria nigripes. The sequence goes on along the minus strand of JAYKAV010002903.1, from coordinate 55,991 downwards.
TCACCACCTCTCTGGCTTTGACAAATACAAATGTCTTGTCCTCCAGATATTCATCTAAAATGGTGTTGCAAAGATAATTTCACAGAATCCCAGAATGGTTGAGGTTGGAAGAGACCTCTGGAGGTCATCTCATCCAACCCCTCTGCTCAAGCAAGGCCACCTATAGCCAGTTGCCCAGGTCCACATCCAGACAGCTTTTGAGTATGTCCGAGGACGGAGTCTGATTTCCTAGTTTGATGCTTTGATGTTGGCAATCTATGTATTTCTTCCTTGGCTTTCTGTTTTCACTGTGTCACATAATGAAGAAAGTTTCTTTTTTTAAGGCCCTTCAAGGTCTATCCTCACTTGACATATCTCTCATACACTATCACCTCCTATTGGCCTACAGTGCAAGCCTCAATCTTCAACCTTGAACATTTTCAAGAAAAGCATCTTTGTGGAGTTTGTGGGTAGATATGCCTCAGATGAGGAAAAATTCCTTGCAGATATATGCTAAGTCACTGGGACTTGCTCTTGGAAAAAGAGAAGGAGATAATTAGGCAATGTTGCTGATGATAGGCAGAAAAATATGTCAGAAAGGAAGGCTTCTATGGGATAAGAGTGAATTTGCTGGAACGTGGCTCTGTGGGGGCATGAGTGGGAAAGGAGAGTGGAGTCCCAGCTGAAAACATGATCTGAGGAGCACTGTGGTTCATATGAGCCACTCAATCCTTCTTTAGCAGTTTGCTTTCTTAACTTGCTTTTCTGCCTCAGAATTGAAGTCTGCTCTCCAAATGTACATGGAAAGCTGAAATTCAGAACAAGCTTTAGAGCCACGTGTCACAGCTTCCCAGTTTGCTATCATCTCCCCCCTCCGAATGCTGTCTCCTGCCACTGTTGAAAATATTATTTATAGTGAGCTTGCTTGTGTGATGAAACCACTGCCTGTCAGGCACATCAATATCCACTGCACTGAAAAGCAGATGTGAGCTAAATTTTTGGACAATAGTCTTGAGGTTCCATAGGGGAACRTATCTTGTCACATGGCCTATTTGAGCCAGGGGTGAGACTATGGAAGGGATTATGATTTTAATATGGGAAAGTAAGGACTGGAAATAATAGTACTACTGCATATTGTCAAAACCTTCCCTTCCAAAAAGAAGCACCTTTTGAATAACATATAGCTAGATGAAGGCTATGCCAGGAAATTCACATCAGGGCGTGGGGACTGTCCTGCCTTAGCAGCCTCCAGAGAAACCTCTCTCCCAGCCCCCTCCATTGCCTGAGCCCCTATCCCAGGCTTAGGGCGTGAATGACTAAGACCCATGGGAACACCTTGTCTCGTTTTCTCCATGGGAAAACTTCTAGTAATGAGGCTAAACTTCCCCTGAGGTCAGCTTTCCAAGGATATATGAGCCCCCTCCACAGCATCTGCTTCCTAACCCCAAGGTGGTCCCTTGGATTGCCCTCAGCTCCCTGGTATCCCACGACATGACACTCCTACCGCTCCCTCAGCAGCCCAGTGCCTCCAGTCCAGGGCTGCCTTGCTGACCCCTTGCCATCGCTGTGTCCCACTATGCTTGGCGGCTTTTCCCAAACCCAGACCAGCTCTCAGCTCAGTTGTAGCCACATTTCTCACTGGGAAGCAGAATGGCTGTTCCCTTCACTTGATGTTGGCGGCTGTTTCCCAGTGGCCCTCTTCCAGTCCCCAGCACCCCAGGAACATGTACAGAGTGGCCCCTTGCTTTCTGGGCAAGGGCCCCAAAATCCATGTGGTGTCTGATTCTCCAGCCGTTGCTTCCCTTTCAGCAAAGCCGGCAGGAGGCCCCAGACTTTGATAAGGCACAGTGATTGCACACAGTGGCACATGATGACTTCGTCCATGGGGCTGTGTATGCCTAAAAGTGAGCCTGGAGTCAATTTCCAAGGACACCCTTCCTGTCCTTCAAGAACCCTCCTTGCTGAGCCTTACCTCAAAGCCCTAAGCCCCTAAGACCTTGCAACTCAGCCCTATCTCACCCCTCCTCAAGAAACGCATTTTGAATCATACATCTAGAAACCTCATGGCTCTTCTTCTTGGTTCCTGTGGGATGTGGCTCCTTGGGTTACTCCTCCCACCCTCCAGAGCTTTTCTGTTCCTCAAGCCTGGATCTGAGCGCAGCCAGAGTCTTGTCCCCATCACCCCCTGGAGAACAATAGACATCCTGGGTTTCTGCCCAGAAACAATGTAGCCACTCTGCAGAGGTCCCTGGGGAGCAGGGAACTTGAATGGGGACGTTGGAAAGTGGACCCCAATGACAGGGGACCAGCATAGCCATTTGGTATCACAGGAAGGGTTTTGGGAGGGTCTTTCCCAATGTGATGGCTGAGCCAAGGGGAATACCTCTCCTCTTCTGCATGAGAGAGTCCTGTACCTCCTGGCTGACTGAGGTTTGGGCCTTTTCTTATCTAATCCAACTATGAACATGAAGCAGAAGTTAGAAACAAAGTTGACGGGTGCCACTGGGAAACAGAAACAGGGTTAGCACAGTGGCCACTGGGTTTCTCAGCAAGGAAATGGGGAACAACATGGAAAAGGCTTGTAGAGCATAACCTAACTGTAGAGTTTGTTCAAGTATAAGGTGAATGGTGAGAATAATCATGCTTTTGGGAAAGATTTCCCAAAATCCAGCTTTCTGCAGTGAAGGTAGAACTCTTACTTGTGTCTTTTTCCGCCTTAAACTTATCACTGTCACAAGCCCGGATCTGGGTAAAACCTACACATTTGACTTACTCCATGCACTAGCCAGCAGTGTTCAGTCCCCTAGCCCTTGATGAGCTAGTGCCCTTTAGTTTAATAATAAATAACAGTGTTTATTGGAGCAAGATGTGACTGGCTGCTGGTAATGTCATATCCAGTTTGTACAAATCTGCCAGAGAAGCGTGGAAGCTGCTAGGAGCTCTCCTCATGTAAATTCATTGTCTGTAGTTCCCACAGCTGCACGCCAGATAGGGAAGTCTTGTTTAAAAGAAAAGTAGATGAGCGAGCATTGCATCTGGTAGCGCAGGGAAGAGACAAGAGGCCTCCAAATAGTTTATTCCCTGTAAAAGTCCCTTTGTCCTTCCTGTTCGTGATCTCTTGGGGTTTTTTTGTTTCTGTGTTACCAAAATAAAATTTTCCTCTTGGATTCCCACGTGGTGCTGTGGGATTCCCACGGGACTTCCACAGCAGTGGGGTTTGTCCAGAGGACACAGGCATTCCCGTCCTGCAGCAGAGAAGAGACCAGGATACTGCACTGCAACAAGCATGAGCTACGCAGCAGGAACCCTTAAATTGTAGATATGGGGTGAGCTGACAATTAGGTGTGTCATACGTCACAGGAGATGTATAGACTGCCTTTGGGAATCACTCCTCTGCAGCATCCTGCTCCTCCCGTCCCTTATGGTCTTTCTTGACCTTATCTGTCCTTAAGGACAGTCTCTTCTCTACTGCTTCTACGGGCTGGAGGACCCTTCAGGGATGAGGAAAAATGTTCATTTTTTTTTTAGAACAAACATCTCTGCAAAGCTTTCTGCGGATCATCGCTGCCTGTCTAATGCCAATTAATTATTAATCTGTTTAGAGCTGTAGGTATGTGTGAGTAACATATTTAAGCACGGAAATTTGGACGGGCTCTATTTTTAAGCAGATCTGCACAGACCAAATGCCTGGCACCCCCCAAAATCTTCACCCTCGCGGCTCCCTCGGGGTCGGGGAGCGGGTCACTGCCTGCACCCTGGCTGCAAACACAGCTCAGGCTCTTACAAAGGCTTGAGGAGTTTTTCAGTCCAGCCCCTTGTTGAATACTTAACCTAACATGAATTATTCAACCTGAGCTGGCCCCTGCGGGGAGGAGGTGGGAGAGGGTGAGGATGGCTTTCCTGGAGAGGTGCTGCTGAAACCCCCGCTCGGGGAGGGGGAGGGTGGGAACGGGTTTAGCAGAAGGAGCCAGGGGACAACAGGAGGAATAAAGAGCAGAGGGAGAGGAGGAGGGAAAACAAGGGAAGGTTTTAGACAGCCAAAACTCCTGCCCTTCGCTTACCTGAACGGCTCCTGTGGGTGATTATTTTAATCAGGACCTTCGGGCAGCAACTGCCAAGTACAAATCCTTTTTCTTATGTGCTTAATTGAATTGAAAATTAAAAATGGACCAGCTCTGGCACTTGACTGGACTTCTATTGCCAATGTTCAAAAAGGAAACAGATAGCAGCTTAAGGACAAATAGATTTCTCAGCTCTCTGATATTTCTCAGAGCCGTGTCACCAGATGGGAGAAGTGGTGGCACTGTATGGTGTAAAATGTTGAGAAAGCCTTAAAGAACCACAGGCTCGATATAGATCCAATTATGCTCAGGATGGTCTCCAGAGTCTAGGACTAGGATGTGTTATTCTAGCATACCACAGCAAACTGTGAGCTCGCCTGAGAATGAAATACCAATGGAAAAAAAAAATAAAATCACATTTCCACGATACCAAGGCAATCCGGGAGGAGAGAGAGTGCCTGGGAACAGCATGTTATAGGGAGTTCATGTCTGTAAGGGAGCCGTGCTAATGATTTCCCAGTGGGTGGAACTGGAGAGAAAGTCTTATCTCCAGACTCCTCAGAGATAGTCAGTGGGAAACCACCGGTTCCAAAGCTAATTTTTCTGACTGACTAATAGAAGTGCAGAAGTCACAGATATGGTATGTGTTATGTGTCAAAGTTAAAACAGTTTTCACCAAGCCTGAATCATAACTGCATTAAGTCAGGCAGAAAACCTTATAGGGAATGCAAGGATAATGACAAAAATAATAGGAGGAGAAATAAAAGATGCAATCCAAGGAGTCACTCAACCGTCTGAAATCCTACTATATTTAATTTGCTTCCGAGAGAAGTGTTCTGTTATGGCAGCCAGACAAGGATACATCATTGGTTGAAGTAAATCAGCATGGGTCTTCTGAAGCCAGCAAAGCCATATTGATTTACATTACTTGATGGTCTCTGCTTGAAAATTCATCATTATAACAAATACTATAAAACTCCAGGTTTGTCACTGGAGGAGAGCCTGTAGGGATGACAGAAAGGAATCATCCTTCCTGCTTGAACAAAAAGATTACTCAAATGGGAAACTGTCTTGCACCAGTCTTCCTTCAGGATACGATGCCACAGTGTTACGAGGAACAGCAGTATGGGCAGCAATCCTGGAAACCAGCTGAGCGGCCAAAAAGCAGGAATGCCTGGCAGCTGGGAACATTAAACAGGAAGGAATGGCAAAAAAAGGGGGCTTGTAAACAGGACAAGTGTATGAGTGTTTTACTGTCTGTATGCTCACTGCCAAAGAACTGCACAGATGGATGTCCACCACAGGGCTAGCAAAAGGAAGTTGGACAGTCTTCATGGAGTCTGTATGAGGAGCATGGTGAAGCCCCAGACTCACCTGGAGAAGGGAGTGAAGGGCTAAATATTTTCTTTAAGTTCTGTTCTAGGCTGGCAGAGGAAGGTTGATTGGAGATTTGGGCTTCATAGGAACAGAGAGCTGACTTTCATTCATGGCCTGTTTTTGGAGGTAGTCAATCTCCAGATGGGCTGGAATGGACTGCATATGGGTTTGGGAATGCTATGTGCTTGGCCCCAGCCAAGCTTGCCACACTCCAGAGTTCTGCAAGTTATCAGCGATCTAGTAAACACATCCTGATACACACCCTGTTTCTATTAATAGTGTGTTTTTGCAAACAGGGTTCAATTCTTCCTTTATCTCATTGTCTGAGTGGGGACTGTTAGTAAATGTCATCTTTATACATTTATTATATGCCACAGGATGTTGCTTTATACTGCAGTACAATTATACACAATGGAGGAAGTACAGAAGTTAAGCAAGCAAAATCATATAGGAATCCACAGAGCTTGTCTTTGCTGTGGTAAACACACACTACAACCAGCAAGCTCATAATCAACATTATTTGTTATTCAGAAGATCTCCCAAGCCACTTCCATCAGCTATACAATGTTGGGGGAGGAGAATCTGCTCTTATCTTCCAAGATATATAGCAGATGGCTCATGTTTTATGAATGGAGAAGACACCACATGTACCTATACATATAGACACACATCAACACATGGGCACATGCCCAAGCTTAAGTGGTGCATGTCTTAGTCCAAAGTACGATTGTATCATGTGCTTTTTGATAGGGAATTTCCTTTGGTTGCCCTTCTCAAACTTTGGCAAGCTGGTTTTTCCATCTCTTTTCTCTTGCTATTGTGGCAGTAGCAATCTCACGCTATTTACCTAAAAGTCTGCCTTCTGAAATACATCTGTTGATCCCTGCTCAGCCTAAACTGGTCCCCCTCCTTTTTTATGTGCCTATAGGAATTTGTTGGTGTTTTTAAAAGCAGAGAAGAAATTATAGCCTGTGATCTGATAATGAGACTCTGCAGCAATCTTGACTTTTGACACAGATGGCCTTTATTTTCCCACCTGTAAAATTCAGATTCAAAATTTCCTTTGCTTTGCTGCAAGGCCTGATTTCCCAACTTTGATTAAGGCCTTGGAATGGGACAGAATTGTGAAGTGCACAGAGAGGTAAATTAGCCTGGGCAAAAGAAGTATGCTTTAATGCGGCCAGACTGATTGAAGTAGCTGAGGTTGCACAAGTATTTTGAGACAGTGCTGGGCTTTGCAGCCAGACCCTTTGCACTACAGGATTTCCCCTGAAAGTGTGGAACATCAGGAGATTATCTGCCCAGCTGGCTGACTACCAGACTTAACTGAACACACGCTTCAGCTTAATTATCTTTGGTGCAACAACCACCTTACTAAATGCAGAAATACAATGATATTAGAAAGTGATGCACCCCCAAAGGTAGAATTCTCACTGGTCATTAACTAAACAAACATGCAGACTTCTTACATACATTTTTTTTGAACAGCACTGTTATAATATGGATTGCATATTCAAGACTGAAAATGAAGCTGGAATCCTTGGGGAGCCTCAGAGTGACTCAGCTAGTGTAAAGGATTTGTCACGTCGTCCTGAGGATATGACAATAATTTATACTGATACGGGCGTGATGACAGCGAGCCACATCCCGCGGACCCTACTGAGACAATACACCCCTTTTGCCAGAGGAGGTCTGAGAGAGAGATAATGATAGTCCTAGCATATGAATCTGTAGCAAGTTGGCACAAGCCCAAAACAAATCCGTAGATGCTTCCTTTACAAACCCTTGTATCACGTTGGATCTGTGGGTGGAAGAGAACAGGGGGCTGGATTGTGATTCAAAAGATGTGACCGTGGCTGGCCACAGGAATCGTCTTGAACGCCGGTTTCCCTGGGCTCACAGGGTAACCACCCGGGGAAGACATCTCCCTGCCCCGGGGGGCCTTCCCGCGGGACATCCCACGTGGGGCACGGCAGACCCAGCCTTCAGCTGAAAGTGTCTCTGGTGACTGCTGCTCTGCAGCACGGCTGGTGGTCAGCCCCTTTGGCGGCTCAGCCTGACAGCCAGCTCACATTTTGTCCCAATTTTCCTGGGTTTCAACATCCTTACCCTTCCACAGAAATATCTGAAACAGCGGGGAGCTTTTCTCCCCACCAGCTTACTTTTCAATTTTGCTCTTTTCGTAAAGACTTCTCCCTGGAGCTCCCCAGCAAGACTGCAGAAAACTCCCAAACAAACAATTTATTTAAATGACGTCTTACCTGCTGGCCTCAAAGCCACATGCTGGGCATTCACTTATAGCAGTATGGCCATGGCCTCAGTTACCTAACTGAGGAGCTTCACAGTCAGCCATAAGGGTTAATATAATGTCTGGTAATCCCATCTCTGCCACTGTGCTGTTCACAACCCCACAGTGTATATGTATACATATATATATGTGTGTGTGTGTGTGTGTGTATATATATATTTGTGCGTGTGTTTGTATATTTATACAGTCAGGGTATACAGAACACATCAAGTGGTTCTAAAACACAGGGAGAACAATTTGTACCCCAAAATTGCTTTCTTGTCTTAATGCTTTGTAATTTAATTTAGGGTGCAAATTCATCCTGAATGACTCGGTGACACAACAACAGGATGCACTCAGCTGTTCGCTTTTGAGTATGAAAAGCCTCAAGGGACATCAATCAAGCTTTCCTAGTGACTTTCCACTTACATCCATCTTCCATATTTTTGTACGTACTCACAATGCACTGGGTTTGAAAACAGAAAAGTTGCAAAGCCAGAGCTATACAATGGTATATCAAATAAAAGTATGCCTCCAGTTGTAATTAACAACTAAAGAATTTACACAAACTTCATACCAATGTACAAGTATGTGTGTGTGTAGGTTTTAAACCCAGTGTATACRAAAAAAATAGGGCATCGCCAGAAGGAAAGAAAAAGGAAGCCATGTGCTGTTCTAGAGTCTTCATCGTGCAGTATGGGTGGAGAAGAAAGTGGGATTTGATCCAAGTTTGGTGAAGGTGCTGATGCTCATTATCTAGAAAAGTGACATATTATCTCTTTCGTCATGTTTTTAATTCTGGCAGAAAGTTTCTTTCCCGTACATTATTAAATGCAATAGCCTGAGTCCTGCTGTGTGAGTGAGGCCTCTGCCATCCCTACTTATCAGCTAGTTTCGAGGAGTGCCCACTTTCCTGCATTTCTGTAATTTAGCTTCTTATCTGAGGCTTGGGTAGCCCTGTCAAGAGTTAACCCCCTCGACTGGCATAGCTCCCAGGGTCACCAAAATATATAAGCTTTCCCACCATCTCTAGATGCTCTCCCCTGGGAAGTATCATCCTACATATATAAGTATATATAGTAWAGACATATAAAACTTGGGAACTCTGGGAAGGCAACAGCCTCCATGACCTTACAGCATGTGATGTAAGTGGGAACTTTCCCTGAAAGATTGCTGCAAGATTTGTCCCATGTGGATTACATGCCTTGATTATATACATTAAAGTATCCAGAGTTTAAAATACACTCCAGATGCTTTTTCCTGCCCTTTCCTCCCACTCAGCTCGACTTTTCCCCAGTTGATTGATTCTGATAGTTTATGTTCAGAGATTCAGTATTTTGCTTACTTACCAGATGAGCCTTTTTCGGCAGACCAAAAGCTGCCCTGTAAGCCTGGGAAATGCAATGTCATATGCTGAGAAGCTGCGGTGTATCAGAATGGGATGAGCAATCAGAGTGTGAGTGTTCAGCTGTACTCAGCACCAGACAAGCTCTGGGTTTTGTGAAGTCAGTAGGAGTTCTCCCAACAATCCTAAAAATACAGAATCAGGCCAGTGTTAGGAAGCACTGACAAATGCAATCTATCAAAGAACTAGAAATTATTCCTTCTGTTACGATTTTGACTTCTTTTTATTTTTTTTCTTTTTGCATGTTTTTGCATGTTTCCTAAAACATGAAAATTTTAGGCTGCTTTTGGTCCCAGGTCACCTGCTTGGTTTGCCTTTTAATTCTCCATTTCTTTGACTGCTTAGTGATAGGTAAACACCACAAAGATCCAAAGATACCCCCACCATTTTTTTGCTGTCTGCCTTTGCACTGCAGCTCACATCTTTCCTGCTCCCCAGAGGAGGAAGCAGCATGGTCTTGTTCTATAGAGAAGAGCTCGCGAGGATTGCTCTCTATGCACCAATTCTGTGTATAGCATGTAAATATGAAAGAAAGAAGCAAACACACCTGGGATGTGACCCAAAGAGGGGCAATAGTTAAGAACAGCCTTGGATGCAGAACAAACTGCGATCCCATAAGTTTTGGTTTCTGCCCATGGCAGCTTTCAGTGCCGGTGAGATCCCAAGCAAGTTTTGGGATCTCTGGGCCCCCTTTAGCTCTGGGAGCTAAAAACTCTGGGCAATTTTATGGGATCTGCTTCACACGTGCAGGAAAAAAGCAATACACCAAAGTATTCAAGAGGGTATGCAGGGAAATGCTGATATGAGGAAGGAGGAGGGCTGCCAGGCAGCTCCCTTTTCAGGGTGATTGCAAAAATCCTCCACAGTCCCCACTTTTGTTTGATTGATTCAAATATTTCTTCCTATATCTAGTTATTTACATATTAAGAGGAATAATATTGTTCATGYCAGTGATGTGTATTGTTACCCAACAGATGTACTAAGGTAAAAGAGCCTTTCTTCTGATGCTTTAAAATAAGAACTATATATATATTCCTAGCCTCAAATGTAGCTGATTGTAGACACCACATATAAAGCATCATCCGTCAAGGACCGGAGCACGTTAGAGAGCTGGATTTGCCTGCCTTGTCCTGCCTTGCCATGCCTGTCCTGATCTTTCATGAGCCAGCAGCGACCACTCCTCTAAGCTCTGCTGCAACATCGGCCTCTGAAATTGGTTCTCCACAGCTCTGTAAGCAGGGAAGTCTGTTTATTGCTGTGTAGGGTCACTGGTGATATCACAACTCTAGATCCCTTGAGGTCTGCTCAGGATCTCTTGGCTGGTATCTCATGCTGGCTCGCTCATGAGATTTCTTTCACAGCCCCCATCCCACCTACAGGAGAGTCACTCATTCCCTGGCTCCTCAGCAGAGAGCAGTCACATCCATTTGTCCATATATCCCCTAGAACCGTCATTGACATTTTAGTGAACCACATGCACTAATGCTGTTCTTACTTGGTTTGGTGGTGTCAATTTTTTTTTTTTTTTTTAGTGTGAAATAACTGTTTTGATTGCTTATGGGCGAGAAGAAGCAGCACAACTGCACTGAACATAGGCAACTCGCTGGCACAGTAGACCAAAGTAAATACAATCTGCAGTGCATAGGACAAAGGGAACTCCAAAATCATCGAGCCCAGTCTTCACCTATCATAGGTCCCATGCTTTTCCTTGCCACTTTAGCCCCACTTGTTATTGCAGCAACGTTATTTTTCTACTCTCTCTGTCTCAATGCTTTGCTCCTGCACAGACAGTATATTCCCCCCACCCCAGCTTTGTCTTCTTTTGGCTGAGAAAAACATGTTATTAACTACTCCACTTATAATATATTCTTTATATATACCCGATCTAGTTGAAGATGTCCCTGCCTATGGCAGGGGGGTTGGACTAGATGACCTTTAAAGGTCCCTTCCAACCCAAACTATGCTGTGATTCTATGATTCTATATTCTTAATATATTCTTTATATATAACCTTCCCAATAGTCTTTCTCTCTTTCAGCTCACATTCATCTTTCTTGAACTTGTAACTCCTACTGTACACAGTAGTACAGATGATATCTCATTGATGCCTAATGCGGTGGCATTAATACTTCTCCATTTCTGCTAGACATACTAATGTTTAAGGATTGCATTTGCATTTTTCACAGCCTCATCAAATTGGTAACCTATCATAATCAAGATGATAACTAATACTATCAGGTCCTTTTCTTCCTTTGTCCTTTCTACATAGTCCGCCTGGTTTATAGCAGAAAATCTTGTTATTTGTCTGGATGTGCATTATTCCTGCCTTTCAAGCTTTTGCATGTAGTTCCATTTCTATTATGGGATTCTGCAAAGTCATTCATTTTTTCCCCTTATGATATTTAAACCCTTGTACCTAAGTGTCTTCAGCTCATTTCAATAGCACACTCTCACTTTGCATCGAATTTATTTGTGAAAACATTAAATAAGATTAGTCCCAAGACGGAACCTTGAAAAACTCTGCTCATAACCTCCCTCCAGCCAACAGTTCTCACTAGCTTCATCTTCTGTTTATCTGCTCTCTTCTACCTTACATTTCCTATCCCAATGCTGATCTTTACTAATGGTTTCCAATGCAACAAAGTACCATAGGTTTTATAGAACAATAGGTATATCTCCTTTGTCTGAAAAATCAATCCCATCAAGAAAAGATATCACATATAATATACCTTTGATAAACCTGTGGGTTTTTTAACCTCGCTATTGGGCCTACAGTTGCGCATCCGTATTCTTTCTGGACGATGGGCTCTAGCCCAGGTGCTCTGTCCTTTTTGACCTGAGCACCTTCAGTTCTCTGAATTTTGCTTTTCTTGTCCTTGTTGCAACACTCTCAGTTTAATTGGTGATGCTGCCTTTACCTCCTTGTTTGGTATTGACCTTCCTATTGAAGGCACATTGAAAACAGTCACTGAGTTTGTGCATGGTGTCAACAGTGTCGTAGACTCATGCTCGTTGCCTTCCCCTCCAGCTGAACAGTTATGAACCAAATCCCCTTGGTCAACTCACTCTGTGAGACTTGGATTCCTGGCCCTCCAGACCACATTACTGGAGAGGTCATTAACTCCTGAGGTTTTTTTCCATGCTTTGGATATCTTCATAATCTTGCACTGAGTCACGCACTGTCTGTGGTTTTGATAGAAATACCCCAGCCCACAGATAAAGAGTTAAAGTTCTCCACAGAGGCCATCAGATTGCCCCAGGCATGATTCTTAATATGCCTCATCTCTTCTCAGACAAACCATGTGTTTTTCCCCACATTCAATACTTCTATTCAGAAGCTCTCATCCCTCTTTTCACCGTGAGAGAAGCTGACCTGCAAAGCCCTGCCATCCTGATTCCAGCTGGCAGAGTCAGTACCAGGCTGGGCATGGGTGTCTTTGGACACCTCAATTTAAGTGGCAAACTGTTAGTGCCTGTACCCCATTGTAAGCAGTGGAGATCTAATAATACAGCCAATGAAGTCCAGAGGTCTCTTCAGCTCCTCCTAATGATAATGGTTAGGGCTCAACTGAATTCCCTTGACACAGGTCTCTAGTGACATTTGAGGTGCCCAAAGTGTCTCACGTGGCCTCCAACTACCAGTCCAGCAGTAAATAGTGCAGAACGATGACAGATGTTGCACAATTCAAAGGAAAAGCAGCAGGAGAAAGGAGTAAACAGGGAGTACGTATCCAAATATTAGAATTTACAGAATATTTTTCTACTAACAAGTAAAATGAACTTCATACCCTTGTTCCCCAGAATATTTTTTTTTTTGCAAGCCCACAAGTGATTATTCCTGTAGCTGGTCTGGTCCCTCAGGATTTCTAAGGATGTTGCAGGGAATACGGATGGTTGGTGATGCTGCCACACAGTCATGCTGCAATATGCTTATGTGCTCACTTCTCTTTTACTGAGAAGCAACCATCCGGAACACTACGCATTTTACCACTGGAATGCTTAGAGTCACTACTTCATATGTACTTATATCTCCCACCCATACAGCATCAGGGAATGACAAAATAAAGGTCCTGAAATGCAGCTAGTAGAACGTTACTGTGTTTCCTTATCTGGCACRATTTGTAATTAATTTAATTTTTTTCTTTTTGCAATTTTTTTTTGTCCTGGATTTTTACACAGGTCTGTGTGTCACTCTTTTTGGCCGTATCAGAACAACTGAGATTTGTAGAAGTAAAATGATACACTACTGACTAAAAAGCTGTCAGGTTTTGACAAATATGTATTCTGGTCCAAAGAGCAAGGATCTGCTCTACCAGACCTCTTGTAATAAGCTGTGATAGCACATCCTACTCCCTTCCCAAGGAAAGCAGGGGGTCTTTCAGCCCGCTGGCAGGGGTGTTGATGTGTCTTTGCATTGGTCCTTCTCTGTCGGGGCTGGAGGCAGAAGAGCCGGTCAGGAAGGGTTTCGTGACTACGGAAGAAATGTGGATAAAGTAGTAAGGTCTATAAGTCTATAGTGCCATAAAGAGTGTTTCTGCTTTTTTGGCTTCGGAGCAGGTCTCGAGCTGGCTGGAGGCCAGACCAGAGTGATTTCTCCGTACCTGAAACCAATCTGTTCTGGACCTCTGCAGTAAACGCGGAGGATTCAGTAACTGAAAATGCAAAGGCCTTCTTCCCTCTACCAACTGTGAAGATAGCCAAGTGCTAACTCTGCCCTCACAGCACTTAATACGTTGATGAAAGATTATTATGGCATGAGGACAGATCTGAGGAAATACAGTAGGCCTATCTAGTTACAAAACAGGGATAGGATTACAGTGTTCTTGCATTTTACCCAGAAAATGGCAAGATTTCCTTTCAGATGACATGCACCTTTTTACTCTAGAGATAAATATGTGTTAAAGTTAGTGATGAAGAGAAACAGAAAACAATATCAAGGTAACCTTTTGTAGGTAAATGTCATACTTTATATTAGGCTATTGAGTATTCATTCTACCTTCCAGCCTTGCCTTCCCTATATCCTCGGACTATCACTGCTACAAGAACATCTCTGATATACTAATACTAATATATTCGTCTACACAGTTTTTTGAGGATTTCTTTTCTGTGTATTTTCTAGATGGGGGAAAAGGGGGGGTTTCTTCAGCTTCAGTTTGGAAGAAAGTTGCAACAACCCAGATCCCGTACAAGAACTCCGATTTCTTTTTTTTTGTTTGACTAAAACTGACTAAATCTTCTTAATAGTATTTTGGTATCTTTTCAAGTTGGAAACCATTCTATTTCTGATTAATTCATACTGCCATGCGAGTCCTAGAGCTATGCAGATAAGCTGAATGCACCGCACTACAATATCTGTGTTGTAAACCTAAGGGTATTCATGGGCTTTTCAAGTGAATGCACATTCATACGTGAAGTGGGCAACACACAGTGAATGAGCTACATTATGTGAATGTGCTCAACAGCTGAAAAATGAACTATGTCATGGATTTCAGCTTCATGGAGTGAGCAGCTGAATTTGACGGTGACACTGAAGGATTGTTCTTCTGTGTGACTCAGTTCGATTCACTGGCCTGACAATGCCCTCTTCTTTGTGAATCCTTCGCACCTGTAGATGCAGAACACTAACAAAGGTCTAATTCTGGCAGTTAGCAAAATCCAAACTATTAGCCGAAGTAAGTGCAGCAATTTTTCTGATGTTGATGTTGTTTGCCACACCCCGTTCATGTTGAAGAATAGTGTTAGACTGATGCATTCTTTGAAAGCTTGGTTCCAAGATTTTGTCAGAAAAATATTAATGTTGAGTTTGATAGACTCTCAAGAAAATTCTAGAAAATATACCAKTCCTAGACTGTAACGCTGCAAACTTGAAGCCAAATAAAATGGTAACTGTTTTCCCCCTTAGGCCACTTTGTACTAAATTCTTTGCAAGATAAATAACAGCAAGCCACTAAATAAATACTACAGATTTCTCAGGAAATCTAAGGTGATGTTCCCAAGTCAAACCACAGGAAATCCCTATGGACTTTAACCATAGATTTTCTAATTGATATACCCCCAAATAAATATTAAAACCAAAACCACAAGTGACATTCTCCTTGCTGCTTGAGATCTACACTGAGCTGTCAGAATATTAAAGCAGTCTGTACCCAGGCTGTTTATAAAGAGAATAGTGGCTGTCACTGAGCGAAAGGAAAAAGGGAAATAACCGTCTACCTGAAAGCATGAAGCTTGCTTCTTACTAACCAACTTTTGCCGTGATCCCCAGTTTAAATGTAAATCAGGGTTTCAAAAGGGAAAGGGAAATAAATCATTCCACATGGAAATAAAACTAGCCCAAGTTTATACTGCAGTAGAAATGCCAACACCTTCTTGGAACTCATTTTTAGCAATAATTATACATGAAAATACCACTGAGGAACAATAAATCTTCAAACCCTCCTGCACGTCCCCAGAAATATGCAAGAATTTCCTGAAAGCCTCTAGAAGTCATGCATGAACTACGGGGCCAAAATACAAATTCAGCTGAGATGCTGAAGCATATTGCTGGTTGTATGTTGATAAATGATGTGTTCTATGTTCTTGTTTGGGATTGGATTATGTAGTTCAAATACATAAAAAAATAGGGAAGTGCTTGCTTCAGTGTACAGCAGTTATCTCAGGTAGTGACCTAGCCTGGAAGCTAGGCTGTTGAATTCCTCTCTATGTGATCAATGACGCAGCCCAAGACCCAAAATGTCAAATGAAATAACACATGATTCAGAAAAGCTTCTGGAAGGGCCCAGCTAAAAAGAGCGGAGAAGCTGGAAGAGGCCAGGCAAGGACAAAAGAGAAGGGAAGAAAGTTTTGTGTCTGACTGCTGCCTGTTCAGGCAAACCTTAAGGACTGTGTGTTTCTTGAAGTAGTGTGGATTTTTTTTTTATATCAGTGTTTTCCTTTAAATACACAAATCCATAGAGAAAGAGTGTTGACTAAATCAAATGTGTAGAATGGATCATGCTCTGAGTGCCTGTTTAGATACATCATGGAAGGAGATTTGATTTCAGCAGTGGTGGTAAGGTACGTACCTGAAGAGGCACTTCATTTAGGAGAAGTGGTTTGTGAGGTACCAACATTTTAAGTGCCCGTGCCAGCTGGCCAGCACGCCATCCCTGCTGAGCTGGACATATCTAAAGGGGCATGTAAAACTGGGAACAGCCTTCTCTGTGCAAGTCTTACTCCCATTTCTTGGGCTGTGCTGTTGGACTATGGGCTGAGGAACACATCTGTGAAACGCCTCTTCTCCACTTCCAGAATTCACGTTAAGGCAATATACTTAATTTCTCACTTCAAACTGCTAAGTTTGAGTTTAAAATAATCCTTTTCAGGGAGACAAACACACGGAAATCATTGTGACAGCTTTTAAAGCTCTCTGAAGGATGGTGTTTGCTGCCATTTTTCTCTTCCCTCTTTTAAGTGCCAGTTACCAAGTGGAACCCTTTTATTTGGCAAAGGCGTATCTGTACTATGTTGGAAGAGACTTTGAACTAAAATTAGTAGGAATAAAAGCAAGGATAGCCCAGTAGTGTCATTTACTTAATATAAATTGTGTCATTTTATATCTAAATGTCTGTGACCAGGGCACTTCGCAATGCCATAAAGCAAAGATAAAGTGCAACACAAACTTAAAAAGTTCACTCTCCTAAAAATTACAACGATATGAGCCCACTCAGTATGTGACAGTGGGTAAAGAAGATGGTGAGGAAGGGGAAGGTATGAAGGATTAGCATTGGAAGCATAATAAAAGACATAATTAACATGAATCTTAAAACATTATCTTGTGGCTTAACCCGGCAGGCAGTCAAACACCACACAGCCGCTCGCTCACTCCCC
>JAYKAV010002903.1:0-38663 GCA_035582835.1 Phoebastria nigripes | reverse complement strand
CTACTTAGCAACAACTAAAAACATCAGTGTGTTATCAACATTATTCTCATACTAAATCCAAAACATAGCACTATACCAACTACTAGGAAGAAAATTAACTCTATCCCAGCTGAAACCAGGACACATTAATTTTGTGATTCCTAAAAGCAGGCTGCAGACCTCTGAAAGGTGGACTCAGACAGAGGCACAGTGAAAAGGTTGTGAAAAACCGAGAGGCTCCTGTTAGCAGTTCTGCCCTAAGTAAGACGGGTAGGTGGGAAGGCATGAGCTCAGGAGATGTGCAGCCCTCTGCTCTCCATCCGTCTAAGGCAGAACATGARAGTAACCTCACTCAACCAGACCTTTGCTAAGCACCTGCTTAAATGCTCTGTTACACTGGTCCAGGGAGCCAGGCCACCTCTTTCCAGCTGCGGCTTACTGAAGTCAGAGCTGTTAAAACCAAAGATGAAAAGGACTGCTGAGTCCTGGGCAAGCACAGGGTGACACCAGACCTGCTAGGAGAAGGTCATGGTCGCAAGGGCATGCACAGCTCAGAGACGTGGTCAGACCGGCAGCACGTTGCCTCATGAGGGATGCCAATGAATCACATGACAAAAGGACACCATCAGGTGTCCAGGAACACGGTGCAATTCACAGGGAGATGAAAACATGAACTGACTTCCTTGTACAAAAAAATGCTCAGAAGTCCTTCTTGCAATTTAAATAAAAATGGCTTCTCATCATTTGTTCTTGCAGTGTTAAAGGAGAGGGAAAGAAGCAAACAGCAAGCAAGGAGAAAGGCAAGGGGAGAAGGCTGGATCTTATTAGAGGCAGAAAAAGAAGAGCAAGAATGACAAGACCAGAAAGAAGCAAAACCCCCCAGCAGTCTCAGCCAAAGGTGTTATCATTTCCACTGTGCGCTGGACTAGGGGCATCGTAGGATGAATCTTTGTAAAATCAAGCGTGGTTCATGTTTCACTGGAGTACCAGGGATCCAGGCATCTAAACCTGACCATGCCACTGAGCTGCTCAGCGTGTTGGAGGAGCTGCCGCTGCTCCTCCGTGCCTCTGCTCCTCGCTCTGCTTCTCCTGCCCTTTTGGCCTGAAAAGTTTAGGGGCAGGCGCCCCTGGACTCCGCATTTGTGCAGGGTGTGGGCCATGGCAGACACCCCCATTTCAGTCCCACCTCCTCCTTTCCTCTGGGTGCTGCTGCAGTAATGTAGGACGAGATGGGCACAGGCATAGTAGTAGACCAGCAAAAATCATGAGAAAGAACTACGGTGGCCCAACTCGTTTAAATGCCGGGAATCTTCAGGTAATGTTATATATTCAACTTATTGTTGGTTTTATGATCAGGAGCCAATTTTGCCTTAATGAAAATAAAGGAAAGTGCTGAAGTTCAGAGGCTATGCAAATGGAGATTAATACACACTTTAAAAAAGGTTATTTAACATTTTTACTGCTTTAAAACTGTGATGCTTTTTGATTTTGAACATTTTCAGGATTATTAGCTTTGCTCAGATTTGATACAAGAAATTTATATGTATGAAATGGAAAGACAAGCATGCAAAAATTATTGCAGGAAGTGCACTGCAAAGTGAGGATTGTATATGGATGCTGAAAGACTCCATACATTTAAAGACAATAATTTTGGGGATAATGATGACTGAGTCATCATCACATACTGCGTGTCTGTGTGTGTCAAAATAAGAGTAATAAATGTAGTGATAAGGCAAATCTGTGTGACTGAGTAATGAAGAGGCTGAAGAAGACCTAATAGCTGGAATAATGATGGCTGGGAGGGTTGCTTGTTATGATAATATGTGGTTTGCTTAATGAGGAAGGGGCACAATAAAAGAGTCAAGATATTGCACTGTATATTATAAACCAAGAGACTAGGGAAAGATGGCCAAAGATGGCATGCAGGCAGATTTCAAATAGCTCATGGTACCTACCCAGTGCATTGTAGAGAGGCAAGTTAGAGCTAGAAAGGTGACAGGGTATCCTTCTTCCCGGAGTGTAAGCATCTGTGGCTTCTGCAAAGCATGGCCAGCACACTTCATCTTCAGTGCGGGGAAGGGAAATGGGCCTTGGCACACCACACTTGAGAAGCTGCTGACGATTGTCACAAGCTGCTGGTGGGACAAAGACAAGTTGTCTTGTTCATGGAAAAAGGGATAAGTGACCCTGCGGTGCGGCTGTTGTTGTTCCCGCACCGAGAGAGGGTTAGAGGCAAACAACAAGTTTCCAATTCCAAAATGCAAAATGGTTTCGGAAAGGTGGTACCTCGTTTGCAGGTATTTCAGTAAGAGTTTTGCCGTTAACTTCAGGAGATTAAGCATTTCTTCTACAGATGTTTATGAACCAAAAATGCTCTAATATTGTGC
Source organism: Phoebastria nigripes (assembly GCA_035582835.1). NCBI lineage: Eukaryota > Metazoa > Chordata > Aves > Procellariiformes > Diomedeidae > Phoebastria > Phoebastria nigripes. Next base: position 36,297 of record JAYKAV010002903.1, on the reverse strand, counting down.
AATGGCTTTGCACGGATATCCTACTATGTCAATTGTGAAATAAATTATCTGTCTTGAACTCCTCAGTTAACAGAAGCGACGAACCATTCTGTAAGTTCATTGGTAATTTTCCCTATGTAGAGAAAAAAATTCACTCTAGATATCAGTGAGGTCTTTGTTTTGGACCCATGATAAGAGTGTCATGATGATTTAGTGATTTTTCTCAGTTAGATATATTAATAACTGAAATATTGGTTATTTCTGAAAGTACTATAATTTAATCAACATGAAATGCATAAGAATTCCTCAATATCAATCACCAGTAATAGATTATCATTATCCAGAAGTTATCACTCTACTGTCAAAAGTAACTAGTGAAGAATATTAATGTTTGGGAACAACCCATCTTGTCCACAATGAATATACCCAGTTTTCCACGCTGTGCAAGTCAAATATGACATCAGAGATCAGTTTGAGCATTGCTGGACCATTCACAGGGTCTGGGTTGCTGAAGAATCAAACCATGGAGCAGATCGTTATCATCTGCATTGAGTTCCCCTTAACATTTCTCAAACAGGGACTAGGTTAGTAGTTGAGACCTGTAGCGGGGAGCTGGCACGGGCATCCTCCTCTCTCCATCCTCCACCCACAGTTTCTCGCAGCTTTGAATGGATAATCGCACCCGGGAGCCTGGTTTTGTGCGTGCTTACGCCAAACTATGTACCCTTCGGTTGTTGTGTTTACTTGAACAGGGCTGTTAACGAAACTGAAGATTTGCTGAGGTATCTGCAGGGTTGGGTGCCTAACGAAAAGAATTCTTAATGGGCCATAAATCCAATCAAGATTTTCATACCGTGTAAGCAAGCAGGGCAGTTTGTGGAAAACAAGATCCTCCCTGAAAGCTACTGTTATGCAAATATCATCACACTCAGGGCATACATTAAAGCAGCCCTGGAATTGCAGCCTTTTGGCTTTACACAGGAAATAAAATGAGATCAAAACAGGAGGGAATAATACTGGTCGATTTGCAAGATAAAGATTAATAAAAGAACTCATTGTATGCTTTACACAGAAATTTTATGGTTACCTTGCTGTAAATTTTTTTAAAAGATCTTTTTTTAACTTTCTGCACCAGAACTATGATTCATTCACACAAAAAGGTTATATGAGAGGCACAATTTTTTGGTTCATTCAGGCTCTCCTATTCAAAGGAGAGAGGCTTTTGTGAGATCCGCCGTTGTTCAGAGAGGGAATTAGTTTTATTAGCAGTGTGTCATTCACAATGTGCCTTACACATCTACCAGCTTCCTCATTTCATTTTTTTTTTCAATTTGTTAGCGCTGGAGTGGTTTGGGATTCTCGGTATGAATAAAACCCATTGTATGCTTCCTATACTCTCACCCCGGGGTGCTATTTCCTTCTGACCAATGTCACAGGACTCTTAAAAAAAGAAAGGGAGCACAAAAAAAAAAGCAATGCCGTGCTTCCAGGATGTCAGCGTTACCAACTGATTTAACCACAAAAATCTTCCTGCCTCATCCTTTCCTGTATCTTTACGTGTTGTTCTTTGCACTGAACGAGCTCAGGAGCTTTTCCTAGACCTTCTGTTTTCTTTGCTAAAAGCCGCGTGCGTGTTGCTAGAACTAATTCTCGCATTTGGGTGAACATCGAGGCCGTTCGCTACAAAGCGAACCTTTATTATTCGCAAATCCTGGTAGGATCACATGAAGCGTGGGGTGTCTCCCTGGTCCCTGGCAAGCAGACACAAGCAGCCGCAGCCAGCCTGCCCTGCTCTAGCTCCCAGACAGCTGGAGTGGGAGGACAAGAGGCTCGTGTCTCCTCGCAAAGGATGCTGCCGTCATATCACTGGTGCCCAAAATAGGCTGTAAGCAGAATTTAGGTATCTCAGTTTAAGCAAGCCAGCCCTGCTGTAGCAGCTACAAATCCGTCAGGGGCGTGATTATATCAGTGCTTACATATAGGTGACAGAGTTCTGTATTGCAACAAATATACATCAAGCATGTGTAATAACTTGGTTTTTATTCTCATAAATTAAAAGTCCAGGGGGAACTGCTAGTGACCATCTCTTTGACTGTCTGCATATGGCAGACTGTAAGTTTTCTTCAAATTAATTGGAGCAAGAGCATCTGTTCTAGAAAAAATTCAATTGATTTTAAAATTTCCAGTACTGTAGAAACCAACAAGCTGAGCAGACTCGGAGAACCCACATATTTAATGGTTTGTGCCCTGTTTCTCATCTGAAGTTTTCCATTTTCAACACCAGGCCACTGCCTGCTGTTATGCTTTTCTTTGCAGAATAAAGAGCCTTCAAACTCCCGTTCCATAAGCCAGTAGTTATGGACTGTGATCATATTTCTTCCTTCTGCTTAAGTAGAACTGATGGAGCTCCTGCATCATTTCATTATTTAGCATGTTTTTCCTATCACATTCCTTGTTTTTTGGCTTTTTTCTGAACTCTCCTCATGTTCTCAATGTCCTTCTTAACCAGGGTGCAGGTAATGGATAGTCCACTTTGGCAACAGTCATGCGTGATGCGGGGATGATGGACGCACCCTCCTCCTCCGCCGCCTTCTCCTGCTCCTCCTCCTAGAGCCTGTCCTGGTTCTACAGCCCCCGATCACAGCTCGTTCAGATGTGCTGGTGCAGCGGGGGCTATTGAACAGCAGCGGGCACATTTTATGATGCTCAAATCTTTTTCAGGGTCTCAGCATACCTGCAAGATCAAGTTCTGTAAATGCAACCTATGTTCTGCAGTTGCAGGTTAACAATTTCGTATTTGGCTGTGTTAAAATGCCCGTGGGATTTTTCTGTCCATGCTAGTACATGGGTTTTTTGCCACCTTGAAGTCTCTCAGTCATGATTTCTTTTTTTTTTTTCTTCTTCTTTTTTCCTCTCCCCAAATCACTGATTAAAATGTTCAGTAGAAAAAGAGTGAGGAATTGATCTTTGTGGGACCTCCTTAGAAACCAATCCACTCCTGAATAATTCCCCATTTACACATGCCTTTAGGGAACTGTCAAACAGCTTTTAATCCATACTGCTAAGAGAATAGCATTAATTTTGACACTATTCATGCCCCAGTGGAAAGGAGCACATTCCAGGACTGCTGTATTTGACCAGAACAAAGTTGAATCTGCAGCTGTATTTGAGTTTTCATGGGATTCAAATAGAAGACAGCTGGCTGGCCATCTCAGCCTGTTCCAGCTTAATATTGCCATGTTTTTTTGAAAAGGAAAGGTAGACCTCTCCGGTGATGTGTTGCCAACATTTTAAGTCAGAGGTCCCTTAAAATGTTCCCAGCTTGGTGTGATAAATCTAAATTAGCGTTTGTAGAAAAAAAAAAAAAAGGGCTGTGGAATCTTTTAATATGTTTTAACTCTTTATGTGCTTTCCTGTAATACAGTACAAGAATAGCATGACAAGAAAGCCTGTCTTCGTTAGATATAATGCAAACAGCATTTGCATTGTTATATAAAGATATAGTCTACTCCTGGTAAATACGCTGAGGATCTTTGCAGAGCCCAGTTTGTGCACTGGTAGATGGGGGTTTGGGGAGAAGAGCTCCAAATGTTTTCTGCAGAAAGGTTTTGCTTTCAGTCTGCCAGACCCTTTGTACACCCCAAGCCATTCCAGCGACAAACCCTCCACTCTCTGGAAGCGGCTGGGATGCACTCCAGAAACTATCCTTTCCTGGGTGGCAGAGAACTATATACAGGGAACTATATGCTATATACTTCCCAAAGCCTCCCTTGTGTTTGAGGTAAGGCGTGAACAGCTCAGGGTGCCACCTCCCTCTATGAAAACGGGCAGTGGGAGAGGGGCAGGCGGAGGGGCAGGGGGAGAAGTTTCTAGGCAGGGCTCAGGCCGGGTCAGAGGGGGATGGCCTGGGTACCACCCAGCTCTTCCAGTGCAGGTCCTTCCTCAGCTCTGGGAGAAAGTGGCTACGTGATGGGTTTTTTTTAGTGTTGTCAGATGACATCCTGCAATGCATCACTGGGTTAGCCACAACCACAGTCAGGGATGAGGGGAAAGATGCTTGGCATGAAAAAGAACTGGTTCTCACAGTCTTTTCAGCCCGTAAATATTGTGACTGGGGCTGTATCTGCTAAAACGAGCAACTTTTTTTTTTTGGTGGGAGATAACACTAATAGGTGGAAGCAGCAGGGAGGTCTGCAAACCCAGCCTGAGGATCCTGCGCTTAACTGAGCGACTCCAAACTGAGTGGAAGAAGGTGGCTCTCTTGGGCTGAGATAGTCTAGCTGTCATTTATGAGAATTATTGCTACCTTGAAGGATAATAATCCATGAATTGTTTATATACAAAAAAATCAGATTTTCCCTGAGAATGGAGGGTACAGAGACACCATAGACTTCTTGAAAACAAGTCAACAAAACACAGGCAAACCACATGGCATGCAAAATTCAGTATCTAGACCTAGATGGGTGAAAGCTGAGCAGGCCTCTCCTTTCTCACACAAGTCACCACTTGGGATCATCTATCTTAATTTTATAATTGTAAGACTGACAGCTACTAACCTGGGCACACTGGAATAATTACGTAAGAGGAAAACTAATCCCCTCCAAATTTGAGGGAAACAATGAAGGAAGTGTCCTATCAAATGTCCATTTTTCAGGAAAAACAGCAAAATCAAATACATGAAATAGAGTAGCTGAACATGCCTCATTTTTCTTGGTCTTTCTAAAAAATAAAAATATCCTTGCTCTTTCCTGTAAGAATACAGGCTGGTTCATTTGTGGAACAAATTACTATGCAATTGCAGCTACCAAAAAAAAAAAAAAAAAAAAAAAAAAAAAAAAAAAAAAAAAAAGCCTATTGCTCGCCTATAACGGACAGAATTGCTCTTTGTAGCAAGTAAAAACAAATTTGGCACATCACTCACTCATACAATGTTTTTCTGCCACTCGTCTATCCCACGCACTAGATACATGTGTGTCAGTTGTGCTTGCGTCATCTTTAAAAGCCTTAATGACTGACTCATTTTTGCACGGCATGCGGTGAATGTAGGCTGGACTTCTGCGGGCTTTCGGAGCCAGGGAACAGGAGGAGGCTGCGGTGGAAGAATGGCTGCAGGGAAGCAGGCACCAGGAGGGCGACAGGATGGGCAAGATTCACCCCATCCAGCTCTGTTTCTTGTTTCCCCATCTCATTTTGGCCGCTCTGCATAACTAGCTCGCAGCCARGCATTCGTTTCGCAAAGAGACGAGCTGACAGGAAACCACACTGCCTCCAGCTGAATGCCATGACTTCTTCAAGGGAAGTTACCACCTTCTCTCATGCTTCTACCAGCCAAAGGGATGGCAAATGCACATCTTCAGAGACTTCAGGAGAGCTCTGCAGTTGCCTGGTCCCGGCTGGCTGTGCCAAAGCCGAGGCAGAGGAGGGAGCACGCGCAGAGGAGGTAACCACAGCTGGCACAGCCACATCTGCAGGACAACACTGGTCCATGTCACCATTCTCTAATATCTTCTTACATGGAAAGTCGCTTGGTTGTTTTGGGGAGTGTAGTGTCAGCCATCACGCAGTTTCCTGAGGGGAGCAGTGTCCTGTTTCCTGTCCCAGGCTTGCTTAGTATCACCATCACTTTAACTGCTGATCRTGGTAAAGGTAATTATTTTTTTACTCAGAAGTCCTTGTCAAATTGGACAAGTTGTGCCAGGGTCAGTATCTCCCAAAGCCAACCTCTGATCCCTACAAAACGTGGTACTTGAAGGGACAGGCAGCCACAGCAGCAATGCCTAGCTGTGGGTGTAAAGTCAGACACATCAAACCTCTTCATTTACACAGGTTTGAAATAACAACAGAGACTTGTTGGCTTGCCCCTGATGGGCTTTAATGAAATCAGCATGAGGTACCAACTTTCTGACTCTTCCATGCATCTGTTTTGCATCTGCTGTGGCACTGCTGTGTGGTTACCTTGCTCTGGTGGCCGGAGGGCAACGAGCCCCCGAGCATCCTCCCCCYGTGGGACTGGCATCATCTGTGGGACTGGCATCCTCCACACTGCCATACAGCAGGTGCCACCTGGGCAGAGGCTGAGCACAGCTTCTTCTCACCTTTTTGCTAACACATCTCAGCCCGTGTCGCAAGAAGCTCGTTTTCAGGAAGAGGAGACAGACATCCCTGCTCCGATTCTGGCTGCTCTCCTGCAGCAGCAACAGTATCAATTAATATCAGCAAAGATGCCAGTTAATTAGTGGTGGTAGGCTGGAGGACACTGACACCTTTCCCTTGTACATCCTCTCGAGAACAGATTAATCCCAGGCGGGTGAACCAACTGTGCGGCAGATGGCCGCAGCTTTCCCTGCTGCTCACTTTGGCTGGGGCTGACGTGGCCGCTCGGCACTGCCCACCCTGGTGTCCCGCACCACCTTCCCAGTCCATCATTCAGCCACACAGAATTTGGGGCGAGACGTTCATTTACCAGCTTATTTTTGGAGATGTAGAAAGCAACTACAAACATTCCTGCTGCAGCTATATTTTGCCAAAAACCAATCTGCTGTTGAGTGAATTCTTTCAAGTGAAATTTCTAAACAGTTGAATAGATCAATTTAAAGTCATTATATACTGATGCTGCTGCAATAACCTGTACACCTTTCTGCTTTATGATACTCAAATATTATTTCAAATAAAGCTAATCTAGCACCTCGTTCGTCTGTATCGATTACATGATTAAGGCACTAAATGCAGTCTGGGAACACCTGGGGTCAGCTCCAAGATTCGCCATGGACTTTGCCATGCTAATCTCTTTGTGCGTTCATCTGACGTCTAGTCTTAGATACCTTCTACTCAAAGTTAGCCATGTTGGCTCCTCCTAAGCTGCCGGCGAGGGCGATGCCCTCACCTCGTGCAGGTGAGCAGACACCTACAAGAGGACGAATTGCCCTGTGATGGCCCTGTGAGAGGTCCCTCTAACTGGTGTTTTTCTTTCCTCCCAGGATTTGTTCCCTTTACCTTTTTAGACTACACATTCTTGATGGTGACATATGGGACATAGACAGAGGCTCGTACAGCAGAGCTCTGCTCCTCTTGAGCCACTCTGTGCATCTTTGTGACAGAAGCAAGGATCAAGCTCAGTTTCGAAGTGTGCCACACAACTGTTGGTGAAATATTAGGTCTGAAATGATCTTGGCTACAGCTTCTTTCCGTAAGATTTTTTACTGTAGATTACAAGCAGCCAGTTACAGAGAAAAATGTCTGTCCTTCACCAGATGTAGCATTGTCAACAGCAAACAGCCAGGCTGCTCTGGTCCCAGTGCAGGTACCACCACCGATGGGTCAGTGGGCTCAGTGGGAGCTGAGCAAAGCCTGGCACTAGCTGCACCTTCCTACCACATCGTGCCCAAACACGGCTGTTTGAAGAACGGTGATCTCATCATTCAACTGCTTTGAAACTTCCAGAGCCTAATAAGCTTTAACTGCTGCAACTCGACTTCTCAGAGCAAGAAATCGTGAAACTTTTTTTATTTGTGTCTCCAAGAGCAAGGATTTATTATGATGCAGAACTTTTATATTTTCGTAATAGCTTTCCGCCCATCTTTCCCACAGAAGAGGGTTGCATTTCTGTGGGTTTTGTTTTTACATTTTGCTTGAAAAGAGGCTTGACTGTTGAGGCACAGGTGGGTGCTGTGGGGGCACAACACTTTCCAGCTGGGGCTGGCATGCGGATCTCACCAGGGTGGTGGCTTTCAGGGCTTTAAAAATCTAAAAGAAGGAGAAACTCAGCTAATCGCATGCTAGAAGCACAGGCTTAAGATCAGGCACCAGTTATAACTTGCTTGTTAATTCACGTTCTCAGAGGAAAGTCCTTTTATCTGGATAAGCTATACTTAACTGCTCCACTTCACAGAACTGGGAGTCGAGAAGCTCGCCCCGCTGGCGAGGCACCGACATAGGCTCACCAGCTTTCATGTGCTTCAGACCATCTTTCATTTATTCTCACTTGGCTGGTCTGAGCTACCTGATCCAGGTGAGGGCCAAGAGTAATGCAAGCGTCTGACAGCGTGCTTCCCATATGGTGAGGCTACACCTCTTTCTGCAGGCTTGCTTCTTCAAAGGTGCAAAGAGTTCAGAGCAGTAAAGTAGAAATGAAACAGGCACTGTTGAAACGTTGCTTTTCTTTGCCTTTGCTTTCCGATGTGCCTAGATTTTCCAGTTTTGAACAACCTCTTGAAATAGTGGTCCAGCCCTCAAAGACGAAAGTCGGCGGTGCTGATTGCCCCTGACAGGCAGAGCAGCGGGAAACCAGCCCCTATGGTCTTACTGCAGCCATCCGGGCATCGTACCCCGTTGAGGTGGAGCATCCCCAGGCTCTCATGGCTGTCAGCCGGGGAGGCGGTGAGCTCAGCTTCCTCGACATGTCGCGGTCCTGCTCAAGCCACGGTTTGAGAAACTGAGCGAGCACCAGAAGAAACGGAACGCAAGCCAATGTGTAAGAAGTCCGCTTGCTGTAGTGATTAACCAACCATAAAGGGTGTTTCTGTGGTGATAACATCACACAAAATTAGGAGCAGGAGCTTGAGACAGGTTTAAAATGAGGAGGAAGAAAATGTAATTGTCCAAACCGAGCTGTTCTGCCCCAGTGCAGGAGGTGGGAGAGCTTTGCTCCTTCTGCTCTTCACTCACTTTTGAGTGTGATGAAAGCAGGAATTGCACACTGGGCATAAACAGCAAATATTTTAAAAAATGCCTGTCTGAGTCTGCATCCAACTACTTCTCTCTGTCCCAAGGCCTCCTAATTACAAATTTTTTTCTATGGCTGGAAAGCTGATACAGATGAACTGCTGCTGAGTGGATAATGGCAGATGTATTTGCCTCTGAGCTATTGGCAGCCAAATTATCACTTGACCCAAAGTACCTGAAAAGATCACGCCAAGTTTTCTCCTTACTTGCATATGGATGCAACTTCTTGGTTGCAGAAAAATTTAATCAATGAAAGCAGCAGCAGCACAAAATGTGCCATGTGATATCAGATCCAATTGCTGTCAGGAAGGGAAAGGCTGTGGGAATCACTGCTTTTACAATATTGTGACTACACCAAATGCAAAATTTCTTTTTGGATCCACCACCCCAAATAAAAAAATTTCTGAATTCTGGACAAAAATAAAGGACTTCTCAAATCAAATTAAATATTGTATTCAACCCCCCAAATGTTTTTTTAAATGCATTTTTTTCATCAGAGCAATGGGCTGGGCTTGCAACACTAGTATGCGGTGATGGAGTGTCATATTCAGCAGTGTGGTGGAAACGGCAGGAGGATGCAGATAGACTGAGGTTCTGACCTGGGGTAAAAAATAATAAAAGAAGGAAATTTAAGTCACATCACATCTCAGAAGCATGTCCTGACCGCTGGGAGTGCCTCCCCATCCTGTGTGGTTTTCTGACTGGCCGTTACGCAAATTTTCTCAAGTTTTCTCTCAAGCAGTGAGTATTTCCCAGAATTCACAAATAATTCGGTCTGGCTGAAACAGAATTTTTCATTGCCAAAGTCTTGTTCCAGGCAAAGACATAATTCAGAAGTAATGCCGGCTATGAAGCAGAAGTCTGCCTGACTGTGCCATACAGAGGTAATAGAGCCCATAAAATGACCCCAGGGGATGTAATTTGTGCCTTCCCCCAGCCTTTGGATGCGATTAGCCATTGTCAGTCCTATAGTGTATTCATCTCAGGACTGCAGAACCTCTTTGTAACAAAGACAAATGTATATTGTATTTCTCCAACTAAAAAGAGATGAAGTTGGCAATTTATAATGTTGAATTGCAGCTTCAGCCGAGTTTGGTGGTTTGCAGAGCTTAATCCTCTTTATTTAAAGTTTTATTCAGTGTGGCTGGTTCATTCTGAGCAAATTTTTCATATCACCCTCAGAAGATGGAGAATCATTTTCAGCCTTTGACAGATTTGATCTCTTATAATTTTTGAACTAGGGCTTTGGAGATATAATTATTTTAATGCTTTTTTTAATTTGAAAATTAAACTTGTATTTATTTTATCAATAAAAGGACTAATGAGTTCCTCAGAGGGAAAGCTGTGCAACGAAATAACAGAAACGTACAGTAAGAACACAGCCTTAGAGCTGGTTTGGGAGGAGCTGTCTTTGAGCCAACTCTAAGATCAAGATTGTTGCTGTGTTCATTTTTGGAAGCCTCCTCCATTGATTTTTGATTTGTGTACTCATTAGACTGAAAGCCCACAAAGTGCAGTTGTTAATTACCATCAATGGTCTGGTTTTGAATTCCTTTCTTTTTCAGACCAAGTTGATAATTCAGCTAAGCATCTGAATGGCTGAGGCTGGTTAATACCAGCCTGCTGCATTGCCTTTCATTCCTACTCTTCGAGGCCTTTGTGAGTGAAGCAAGGGCACATGCACAGATTATCCTCAGCTTTTCTTGGTGATGAGATGCCAGCTTCCCCGTTGATGTCTATCGTATTTTTGCTGGGGGGCATTTGGGCACAACAGAGTTGTTTTAACAGAAATAAACAATCTTATATTTTACACCAAAGCAGACTGAAAACMGTTGGTTTGGGCAGCAGTTTAAAATGGTCTCTCCTGCCTGTGATTTAGGCACGATTTCTACCATTCGRTATTCAAGGACAGGGATGCAGCATATGCATCTCTGTTATGAGGGTTCCCGTTCTTCAAAAGATGTAGCGTGACAAGAGGCCTCCCCCTACAAAAAGAAGGTGAAAGCTGATATAAAGGTATTTTAATGTCATGGCTTGCAGATTTTTAATCACTGTTGAATGGCAGTGATTAACCAGAGAGTTACGTTTTTTCTTTTTTTTTTAAAGATAGGGAGCCCCAAATGTGTAACAAAGCCTTTCATGACAGAAGAAGCAACATGAAGGTAACCTGGTCTTCTCCGTCAGCCCCCAAGAGAAGACTTCATGAAGAAGGACCAGGAGCGAACGAGATTGAACCCAGTGCAGCACTCAGACAGCGACAGCTGTGGCTGCTCTCTAGGCACATCTCAAAGACAGCCGACCCTCGATTTGCATCAAAGTAAAGACCTCGGAGACTGCAGACTCTCTCTGGGCTCCACGGCTCCAGCACATTCAAAAGGGGGGCTCTGGCTGCTGGAGACACCCCATCTCCACGGCTCATGATGGCTGCGGCCACCTTACAGGGTGCTCTGCAAGGTGACACCACACCTTCGTTCCCTGATCATGCTACAACTCAAGACCTCTTGTTCTGGCTGGAGGTGACTAATCTTCCTCCCCACCCCGCAGATGCTCCAGGTGCAACTTCCAGATTGTGTCAGGTTGTCCTCTTCCCCCTGCCGTGGTGGCTGCTTTGTGGGGGCGGAAGAAACGGTTTCTGAATACRCAGAGCACTGAAGGATGCTCCTGGTTGAGACATATAAGCCTGTTGTTAATGCGCTCTGTCATGTAATTACCCATATCTGGTATTTTTTAAACGACTAGTTGAAAGTTTCGCAAAATTAAAATAAAATTGGATTGCTAATGATAATCAGAAAGATGCGAGAACTGTGCCCTTGATAAAATTTTCCATTTTTAAAAGTATCTGGTACAGTATATTTATGCCTAATTGCAAGGAGTGCCTAGGGAAGGGTACTACGAAACTGCCAGGCATCAGCAACCAGATAAACCAGCATTTTGATATTTTGTGCTTATGTAGCCCACAATATCCAGAGGTCATGAAACACCTCAAACTTCAAACTACTCTTGTTCCATGGATTAGAAGAGAAAGGGGACGGYTCTAGGTTCTCCGCTAATGTGCTAAAAATCAGTGAAAGCATTTCTTTTGCATTATTTTATCATGCTTTAAATCTGCATGGTGGTTTTTTTCCCCAACAATATGATAATTTAGGTAGATTTCTGYACGGGCAGCCACAACACAAAAGGTATGGAGGAATTCGCGATACTTCTTTTGTGTAAGAGGTACCGTGCCTGAACACGTCAATGGTTATTTTTAATGTCTCAGCTCTGACACAGCACTCGTCGAAAGACGACTCCTGCAGCGTGCTCAGCACCCACGCTCCCCCTGCCAGCTGCGGGTGCTGATGGAGGTGGTATGGCTGCCAATGGAGGTGCGGGTGCCACGGCAGCTGGCCTCAGGTGCACCCACGGGTCCTTGCGGCTCCCCAGCTGTGCCAGCCCCAGCGCTGCAGCCGGGGGCACCGGCTGGAGAGGGGAGAGAAAGGGAGGTTGGGACAGTCTGTCAGCGCGGSTTACACTGGGGTCAGTCACGGCAGGTTACAAGAGCACGCCTTTGGACTTACAGTGTTGTCCAAGTTTGTTAATATATAATTACAAGAGTTTCAGACTTGTGTTGATGGGCACATTATAATCAGATTTTTTATTTTTTTTCTTCTGAATAGAAATGAAATCTCATAAAGCATTGTATTTTGCTAGCCTGGTTATTCTTCCAGCATGGGTCGTTACCAAATCACTGCATCGCCGTCAACATGCCTGAAATATTTCGCTTGCTTCAGTTACATTTCTCTCGAGCCCTGACTGGCTGTGTATGCCAGATAACCAAAGATGCGCCTGGAGCTTTGCTTTGAGAGCAGAGTTAAGTCATATTGTGTAGGCTGAGGTGTTCTAGCTTCTGCATACTATTGCTCATGCCTTACAGTCCTTGGAGTCACCTTGCTGCCTTACTCTACAGATTTTTTTAAGTGCTGCAGTGCTGTTTGTTACTAAGTGGAGAACAAGACTGAAGACTGCTTTAGGGAGGAGGTTGTTTCAGGTCTGGAGTGGCAGCATCCAGACCCTGTTTAGATTTTTCCTCTGGTCTCTTGTCTTCAACTGTAGTTATGCAGAGAGGAGCTGTTTACYTATTTTGCGTGGCTCCCAGATGTCATTTAAGCATTATTAACAGGAGGGTTACTACCTCCCAAATTTCTAATTAAGGTCTTCCCTTCAGTCTATTAGCAGTGCTTTTGTGGACATATTCTTTAATTAGTTCTGACTTTCTGACTCCAGTGCAAAGTAGTTTTTAACTACTGTCTGCAATGCCCATGAGTGGTGAGTCAACCTATTAAAAATTAAAAATCAGTTTTAGTTTCACCATATAGAAGTTCACCAAATGAACCGAGCGCTATTTCATCTTATTTTCATTATTACAGCATCTGAGAGTCCAGGTGGTGATGAGAGCTTTATAAGCRGAGAGCAAAGACAGCCACCTCGCCRGGTCCTGGGTGAGGGAGGGGTTGTGCCTCCGTGGCCCTGCCAGAGCCTCGTCCCCAGCCAAGGAGGGGATGTGTAGTGGGAGGAGATGCAAGATGGGCACCACATGCTTGGTAGGATGGGGATGCGGAAGGCCCTGGGTTTTGATGTCTGCTCTGACATGGGTGCCGACCTGGGCCCACCCACCAGCAGCTCTGAGGGAAGGACACCCCACAGATGCTYCCCCTCCCAGTTATGCTGCCCTGCAGAAGCATCCCGTTTGTCCACTGCCCTGGAAAAAACACGTCTTRGAGACTTTAGGCAGCAAAACCCTCAAGATAATGGCTCACCCTAAGCTCAGGCCATGTTTAGCTGGGTCCGTATTTATCTTTTGAGAGCACACCTGTGCCCTCAGCACCTGGACATCCAGCCTGGGTCCAGTGCRTGCTATGGTTCCTATCCTGGGTGCGACAGCTGTGTAGGGTCACACTACATCAAATCCCAGCTAATGACTACCAACCACCAAAAGCCATTCCCGTTCTCCCCTCCATCTCCTGCTGATGCCCTTGCAACCCTTCAGGGAGTTAAACTGGCAGAAAACTCCCCTTGTGCTGACTGGGGAGTGGGGCAGCTGAGCCTGGGCCAGGGCAAGAAGAGGAAGCTGGGGCCAGGGAAGACCACCATCGTTCCTTGCAGTGGCTGCTAGTATTTCATCGGTTGTAATGTTGAGCAATGCACGGACACTGGAGTGTCCAGAGGGGCTGCAGAGGGAAGGACACACATCTGGAATAGGGAAGAGGATGGCTCCCCTAGCACATATGTGGAGGTTCTCATCTAGATTTGCAGCCCTCAGATAAGGAAAATTTTAAGGCACAAAGCCATGGGCCCTTCGTTCATGCTGCCACAACCGGCTGCAGACTGGGTCAGGAATCTGCTCAAAGCCACTTGCAAGATCAAGGCCTTTCTTTGTAATCTGTTTGGACTAAAGACGGTCTCTTTTTATAAAATGCCTCACATCCCTGTAGCTGTTGCAGACAGAGAAAATTATTCCAGCCCACTGAAATGTTCATGTGAAAACTTTGTTGGCTCAGTCTTGGTGTTCACCTTTGTGCTGAGGCTTGATTTTCTAAGTGTGTACATAATTATTAATGTATTCATTAAGAGTACTTCTGACAGTGTCAAATAACTCTAAATACATATCAGAACAGAGGGTCAATCAAACCAATATGCATAAAAGGTGCAAAAACATCCATGAAGAATAGGTCAAGAGGAGTCTAATTAGGGGCYGTATTTTGAAAGAGACTAATTTCTTATTTTGGGGATATATTTTTAACTTAAAAAAACCACAGTCCTTGTTGATTCTGTGTTAACTAGAACTAAGGATAAGTTAAGGTTTCATAGTTTAAAATACAAGGATTGTGTTGTGCATATCATTTAAAATGTACTAGAGCACATCAGATGCTTTTTGAAAATGGTAAGTTTTCACAAAAAATTGACATTGTTTGTCAAAATTTCATACTTGACTAGATATTCCAYTGCAAGTAGAACTAAAAAGTAGGGTCTAAATTGTTTTCCAGACCATGGCAATATTGCCTAAGTATTTTTGCTTTCAACAAGTAGCATCTGAGTGGTAAAAATTATGCGGTACCAAATTATGAATTGCTGGGAAAGAAGGTTTAATTCCAGTGCCTTTACTGTAATTTTGGCTGAATGCTTTTTCTAGGATCAGGGCCAGCGAGGAGGGAAGACTTTCAGAGCTCGATTAATAGATTAGAAGAGGGTATTAAGAGGAGGAGTTTAAATGCATTTGACATTGGAGAAAGTTTTGCATGAAAGAGCCTGAAGCTGGGGCTGACTGGGTGTAAGGAAAAAATACATACTGCAGGGATAATTGAACAATGGGACAAGTTGTCCCAACAGGTTGTGCAGTGTCCATCCATGGAGGCTTCCAACACCCAACGGGACAAAGCAACCTGATCTGAAGACAGTGCTGACCTTGCTCTGAGCGGGCGGTTGGACTAGAGACCTACCGAGGTCCCTTCCYGCCTGAGTGACTTGGTCCTTCAGAGTGAATGGGGCTACCACAGCCTAAAGTGGAAGTGGCCTCACAGCAAAACCCCCAATCCCAAACACCTGACAATGTCAGTTCGGCGTTYGCCAAGTCCAGCCACCTCAGAACAACCCAGAGCTCACGACCAGGGCAGAGGAGCTTCATCCCTCACCAAGCCAGTATCTGTGCATGGCAAGAGAAGCACAAGCTGCCCATCTGCAGTGCCTATGAGCTCCCTCTCTCCTGTCCCCCTAAATAAAATGCACCAGACCCTAGAGGTGACCCCATAACCAAAGGGGCTGCTCATGGAGGAGACCATTTTCCTCCCTCCAGTGGTGGGGAAAAGCCTCCAGGAGAGGTACAGAAGCAGAGAAGAGGGCTGACAGGGCTCTGCTGGTGTCTGCACCTCCCTGGGAGCCACCTCCCTTGGATGGAGGACCCAGCCCTGAGCTCGGGGCCTCTCGTCCTGGCTCCGGCTCTGCCCCTTTTGCCTTGGTTTGCTTTCATGGTCCAGCACCTGCACTGCTGGGGTTCACCCCCTAAGATTTATTGGTGCGGAAGAGCAGCCACAGCAGACACCAGCTGGGGATCACCCTTGATGGCCGGGTCCTCAAGGCCCTCTGTCTTCCTCGCCCCAAAGGGACAGCGTCTTCACGTGCCAGCGTGTGAAYGCAACGACACACCCATGGTCCAGAGGTGCCTGAAATCACTGGTTACTGGGAGGTCATTCGGGGACCACTGCCCGGTCCTGTCTTCTCAGCATCCTGAGGTGGCTGCCAGGGATGGGGCTGGATGGGGCTCTCGTCAGACCCCGTACAGCTCTCCTGCTCTTTGACACCGGTGAAAAACCACCAGGCATGCCAAGCGTTTGGAGCCAGAGGCGCTGTGCTGCCCGGTCCATGAGAGGGATGACCACCGACGTCCCAATGGACAGCAGCATCGCTGCATTGAGGTCTTGGCTCAGCACACATTAAACAAGCCCCTGCGAGGAAGGGGAAAAACCCACCCACCACCTCCCCTGCCACCCGCCAGCCGCTCGGCTCAGCGCTGCTGCTGGTTACTCAAGTGCAGGTCGCAGGGAGGGGTTTATTGCATCTCAAAAGAGAAAACCTAATTTCCTCACATCTCCAGCAGAACATCCCACCCGTTTTGCAAATCCTTTGACGCTATTAGTCATTTATGACTATATCAGCAACACTTTTCCAGGCCTCCCTTCACAGCTGGTAACTAGGAGAAAAAAAATTATGCCATAACGGAAACGGTCTGTGTTTCTAAATCACAAACATCAGTATTGTGTTATGCTAACAGCTATCATCTTTATTTTTAGGATATTTAATCAATTTGGATGCTTGCAGATATATTTTAGTCAGACCAGCTTGCTCTAACTTACCTCCCAATTCTGGTTGCCATGGCGTAACAACAATTTCTCTTTTAGCTAAAAATAAACCTTCAGCAACAAATGTATTAGCCACAAAAAAAAAAAAAAACCCACAAACAAAAAAACCAAAACACCATGAAAACAAAGCACCTCCTGATGCACCAATTCATGTTAGCCCACACTGCTGCTGCTTGGGCATCAGTTATACAAGGCCCTGGATGGACACTCCCTGCCTCTCGTTTCCTATTTACACACTTTTATATTCTGGCTAATGAAAGGCAGCCAAATGCCTAAAACATTGCAAAGACTTTTTAAATGGCATTAAAATCAAGTGCCATAAGACAGACCGCCTGTTCTCAGTCAGGCAGAACTACCTGTCCTCAATGCCTCTGTAGCTCCTGGGCTCTGCCTGGAGATCTCTTTTATTTTTTTGGTATGAACCCAAGCACGGGAGAAAAACCTCCCTCCCCAAAGAGTCTGAGAGAGCYGGGGCACCGGGTGCCCCTTACCCGAGGCGGAGGCCAGCCCCAGCCCCAGGTGTGCCCAGCGACGTGCTGCCTTGGCAGGGCGGCAGGGGATGGGGGAAGTCCCACATCCTCCCCAGTTTAATTCAGTGGTGCGGCAGGCTACAGCAAAGCTCAGCTCATGAAAAATAACGTTGGTAGGTTCAGGGAGGTGTTTTCTTTCACTTTTGATTACAAAAAACTCTTCCTTTTCCTTACAGTCTTACTGTGGGCACTCTGCAACAGGAAGAGGACAAGTCTGGCCAGGTTTGTCCTGCCCTGCCCTGGTGCCTCTCAGCCCAAATGAGTTGGTAACCTCCCCACAGAGCCCTGGAAAGAAATGCTTCAGCCACGCAAATCCTAGCACGCCTGCGCAAGGGTGCGGAGGAGAGCACGCAGCTTGCTCTGCTCCTTGCTACCCAAAGGGCTGTCAGTCAGCCCCACTGAACACAGGGCAAAGTGATAACACCAACACTTCTGAAGTTCAGAGGAATGAGACCGAAGCAAAGAAACGACTTCTCTCCCTGTGTTTGCGGAAGATGACCGGGCTCTTACCCAAACTGTCCGTGTTTGTCGAGCCTCTACATTTGCTGGTTCTCACGCCCCTATTTTCGACAGCTGGTGAGGCTGATCCTTGCAGGGATCCTCGCCTGGTTTTGTAAACACAGTCTTTAAATAAAGGAGGGAGAGGAGGGACTCCTGCCCCCAAGGGTGACTGGGACTGCCTGGCTCCTGTCCACGCAGCAAAGCTCCCTGGCCTTGCGTCTCTGCTAGACCGCTGTCATCAGCACCCTGCTCATAACTATATACATATATATATAWAAAAAATATACCTATAATGTTGCTGTCCGCTTTTGTAGCTGCTTTAATAGCAGAAAGATTAGGGGCTTTGTGAATGCTCGCTTGTGAACCTGCTTCCTCAGCTCCCATGGTGACAGCCAGCAGGTTAATGCTGACAGTCCCATGTTTAAAGCCCGGCAGGTTTGGGGCAAGGAAAGCTCTGTCCTCCGAGACATGTGTGTCGAGGTTGGGAAACTCAGCAGGTGTTTCCCAGCCCGCAGCAGAGGCATATGCTTGCAACATGCTTGCGATGGGTGCCCAGTCCCCCTCCGAAAAAAACAGATGGAGCATGGGAGTTTTCTGTAATTGGCAGCTCTTTTAATCCAAGAGGTGCCCTGGGGCTCACCACTGGTGTGAGATGCTAGCACAGCGGCTAACCAACCTGGCAGGCTCACCAGCTGAACTCCTTGTTTTACGTGTTGCTAATGCCAGCATTTTAATAAAAAAAAMCACCCCTACCTGTGAGAAGAGTGAAGCATTGCCAGAATAGAGCTGGCCTGAGATCCCATCCCAAATTTGTACCTTGTGTCCACACAAGCCAGACCCTCACTCTCCTACTGTTCTTCCCAAAACATGACCCTCAGGCTTGGAGCTTGTATTTGGGTAAGAACTAAGGCATTTAGGCAGCCATCTCATTTCTGCAGCCTTTGGGCATCTGTTGTTGTCACTCCCACCCAGCTCTCATTTGAGAGAACAAGGGTGTGCTTTGTAGATGGATGGATGGATCAATGTCTCGGGCACTGTCACTCATCACACCATGGCTGGGGTAGCATCACCAGTTGTGACCTGAGAACCTGCAGGTCTGGAAAGGTTCTCCAGAGACACATTCGCTGTTCCTTCCCCTGGCCCTCGGGCTTTGATGAAGATGAGGTTCATACCATCTCCTGTCCTCACTACTGACAGCAACCACCGCAAAGAAACCAAGCTCGTTACTGCTACTGATGAGCTTTTTGAATGTTGCTTTTCCACAGTTACGCTGTCCAGCCTCCTCCTTCTCATGTCTTACCATCAYAGGTTCAAAGGAACGGAAGAGCACAGCAGATGCTTTCCGTGTGAGTTGTGCTGCTGGGYTCACAGTGGAGGGACCCACAAACTGAGCGAGGATGACGGAGAAGATGGAGCAAGGGCAGGTGCCTGGGGAGCCTTACTGCATTTCTTGTGCCAGACCCGTGCCAATGCCACCACTCCTTGGAGGGACGGGCCCTTTCACACAGCCTCTTCCTCCTCTGGGGTGTGGGAAGGGTGAGAAGACGGTGGATCTGTCTGCAGGTCCCAGGAGGCGGCAGAGGGGCTACAGGTCTGCGGCTGCCTCCTCCCTGACAGCCTGGCTCCTGCGGAGGGTGGGCACCAGCCCAACTGCAGGGAAATTTCTGGCAGGGCTGGTTAATCTTGAAATTGCTTTTGGGAAAGACAACGAAAAAATGCAGATCCATTTTCTGCCCATACTCAGCAAAGCTGTCTGTGCTGGGCTTACAGAAACGCTCCTCTGCTGCGCTGCTTGGGTTTGTGTTTTCCTTTAGAGCTCACATTTTTCCCTTTTGCTTCACGAGGTCAGCCTGCAGTTTAACAAGAGCTTTAAAATCCCCATTGTGGTATTTAATGGTTTTCCCAGAGCATCTTCCCTATCTTTTATTCCGCTCCTCCCTTTGCTCATCATATCCACATTTTTTTCTGGAGTATCTGTCTCCCATACATTACAGAAGCCCCCTCCCCCCTGAAATTATTTATTCCTAGTTCATCATCTTGGAAACAAACTGTTTTCCAGATCTGCTTTTAATAGTTGAGATGATTTCTCTTCGCAGCGCCCCAAACCTGAGTTTCTGAGAACAAAAATCCTTCTGTTGATTATCAGTGTTGTCATCCTTTGGGCTTTATTTATATTGTTTCTTTCTACCTTTCCCCACAAAGAGAGGCTAAACCCACTCTGATGCACTGCCTGTCACTACCATCAACTATCTGGCACTGTCATTGGTTTCACTGAAGCCAGAGGGATTTCTCTGCATTCAGCTAAATGCAAGTGTGTGTGTTTGCAGACTTGAGAACAGAAAAAAAATGACAATATCCCAAAACTTTTGATAATTTATGGGTATAGACTTATACCCCACTAATATAATCCCTGTGTGGAGGGTGAAACAAATTGCCACTGGTCTGAAACGGGATCATGCAAGCTAAAATAGCCCCATGCTGCCTCACGCCAAACTGTTTGGCATTTTTTGCTGTCATCTGACTGATGGACCTAAAACAGCAAGGGTGCCTCAAAACACAGCACGTTTATGGCCAAAAGAGCCCTCTGAGCTGTTTAGCAAGTACAAAGAGAATAAGGGGTTAAACCCCAAGAAATACTTTTATTCRAGTTTATCTAAAAAACCCATCCTGGTTGCTTCTTCAGGAAACGTGGTAGCACGTAAAAAAGAAGCCATACCCTGGTGCACACTCGGCGCTCCCAGCGATAAGTACATTACAAACATAGTACTTTAAGGTCAAAGAGATAGTAAATGTGTGCGAGAGTCTTGCATTGGCCTCATAAGGGCTTAAAAATCACAGGATTTTAATGACCTCCTCCTCCCGTGAGCTACTCGCTTAGTCACTAAATTATTTTCCTGCTCCTCGGACGTCATCCAGGAGTGGAAGAGAAATGCCCAAAGGCTGTGTGCTGGTCCCTGTTTGAATGGGCAGCGCGTGCCGCTGCCCCCTTCGCGAGGGAAGAAGCACTTCCAGATGACAGGCGAGTGTTTTAACATCACCGTCAAGGCTGAGAGCCCAGCTCGCTCCTGGGCATATTAAACATCTGCACAGCGGTGCCTTTCAGCGCCTGGCTGCAGGAATCACCGAACCGCGCCTGCAAGTCGGCTCACCGCACGGCACTGCTGCCAAATTGCCGCCCGAGGGATGTGTGGTAGCCGGGGGAGGGAAAGGTGAAGGGTTTTCCATAGATGTTTTCCATCAGGACTGCATGTTTGCAGGAGGACGTTGCCCCCTTGGTCAGCGCGGGGCCAGTTAGGGGCCGAGGATGCTGCTTGGAGGGGCTGGATGTCACCCCAGGGCAGTCAGAGGCTGCTGGGCAGACACCGTACCTGTGTGAAATACCAAATTTTGGGCTATTTGCCAGTGGCCTGAAATAGTCACTGGTTATCTGGTTGCTCGTGCTGTTCTTCTTCCTCTGGTTTCATTCAAAGGTCTGTATTTCTGTTCAACACTGTAAGGGAGATGCTTTCTTTAGCTTAGCACCATCCTTTGTAAAATCATATCCAGAATAGGTATCTAATGAGGTCAGGCAAAATACAAGTGTATTCATGTGCTTAGATGTCTATGACTCACCCTGACCATTCATGATACAGCCCTTGCTAAAGGTGTGACTGCTTAAAACTACAGGTACCATGCATTGTATCTATCTATAGGTAAATATAAGTAAGCATATTCATATGTATGCATTTGTGTGTATATATATACACACATACAAAAAGTGCATAAATCTGTGTTTACATAAAACAAATACACATGAAACTGGAGTTTGATAGTACCAGTCAAAAGGATTATAACTCAGCTGCAAAAGTACACGTTGCTGTCTGCTGGTGTTGTGAGTAGTTTGGCTCTCAGTTAGACATTTTTGTGCATGCACATAGCTGCCAAATTAAGAAAATTGCTGTTTTCCCTGTGTAAAAGTATAAGTAAAAAATAGATAATGAGGGGTGCTCTAATGACCTTGCACAGGAGACCTGGTACCCAGTGCACCTGCCTCAGCCACRCTCAGTCTTCTGCACCAGAAAATATTATTTCCAAAGGAATGATGAGCTCCTGGGAGACCTCAGCTCTGTCCGTTCATCTCCCTTGGTGCCTTAGAGGTGGCAGAAGGGAAGGAGACAGCCCTCTCCAGCAAAGCCCAGGGCTGCAGTTGCCATTGGTGTGGTGGGACAGCAACACAAGAGACCTCAACCAATTTGGAAATCTCAGAGAGAGCATCCAGCAGGTTAGCAAGGGCTCTTGGCTGTGACTTGCTAGTGCTTACCTATCCCAAGGAAATATGATGCCCCTGTGTCCCGTTATCAGGAGGTGGTGATGGTGGGCATAGCTCCTCCAGAACTGGCACTGGGGGCTGGTTTTCAGCTTTTTCTGCCTCGTATGGTGCGGGAATCTGCTGTGGGGCAGAGCAGCCCTCCTTTACCCAGCCTGCTCACAGGGGATAGAAGTCTCCAAACTCCTTTGGTGGGAGCCCAAATTTGCAGCTTGTGACAGATTCCAAGATTTTTAACATTGTTTTCATTCCAGATTGAAGCGAGCTTGAAGTTTCCCCATAGACCACATTCCTGGTGGAAGAAGAATCTCTTCAGGGTCAGAAAAAATTTATTTTAGTTTGGATCTGGGATCTTTTTCATCAGAAAAACATTTTGGAACATTTATTTAGAAAATACATATCAGAAAATGTCCCCATATTAAAAGAAAATATGTTATGAGGTAGCATCTCAAGCTGCTCAAAATGTTTAGGGTTTTTTTTCCTACCCCCATTTTTAAAAAGATTAAAATAAAAATTARTATGTTCTAACAGGATATTCCAGATTTATCAAAATGTTTTCAGGCAGAAAATACCCAACTGGAATGACCCTCACTTGGTTTTGGTTCTTAGAGGTGTCCCTAGGGGCTTGCTCCCACGGGACCCCCCTGGTCACCCTCGTGGCAGCCAGCGCTGCCTCCTCCTGCTGCTCTGAGCAGAGCGGGCAGCCGCGGGAGCATCAGCAAGGAAGAAGTGACGGCAGCCTCTCAGCCAAGTCCCACCTCAAGCMATGGCTGCTCTTGCAGCTGCTAGGGAAGTAAATGCTGGCCTTGCTGCTCTCTGGGATGCTGGGGCTGGCCAGGCATGGAGCTGGGAGATAGTTTTTGCAGGTCAAAAGCTAATAGAAATGTCCTTATAACACAGGCACCTTGACGAGCAGCATCCCGGCTTCAGCAAGCAGTTSTGGCAAGCGCATGCGTACTCCCCCGAGCTCCTTGAGCTTGGGTGTAACAGGGGCTCAGCTGTTAAACTAACGTAGCAAAAGTGCAAAAWGCCTTGAAGAAGGAGGGCAGCGAGTCTGAGAAACGCTGTGTCTAGAGCAAGGAAAGGAAGTGAGGGGATACAGGAAAGCAATCCCTCCCAGGGGCTCCTTCCAGCTGTCCAGGTGCAAGGAACCGTCGTGTCTGTTTATGGAGATGGAGATGCCTGCACAGGGTTGGTTTTTTTTTTGTTCTGAGGTCATGGGTCAGTCCAGAAAAAAGGGGGTTTGGAGAAACAGACACAGCAATACTTTCTAGTATTTTTACTTCTTTTTTCTTTCATCTTACTCTAATTAGTCTTTATTAGTAGAATTAATGCAGGACTAAACCCTTAATTCTCTACATACCTATTGGCTACAGTACTGCTGCCCATGGGGGAATTATGGCAGGATTAGGAGGGAGCCACCATGCTCAGAAATAATTGACTAACATAGCAGYGGAAGATCGCACAGTTCATTTTGGTCTGCACCTTGTTGAATGAGGGCCAAAGTGTTTCGGCAGTAACGTGCAGTGAGATGTGGGACAGTCGGGAAGATCAGCCCCATGGAAGCACTGTGACGTACCAATAGTCTCTATACATCTACGCCAGGCTGTAAATACCGTTTTCAGTTAAGGCTTTCTTGTGAAGAGTTACAAAGCTTGGAAAATCTTCTGTTCAGACTGAGACTGTCTTGGGCAATGACAAAAAAAACCCCAAAATGCCTCCTGGGACTCTGCGCAGCACTGGTGGGATGTGGGAGTTGGGGGTCCGGGCAGCAGGCACGTCGCAGGGACAGTGCAGGTGACAGTATTTCACCTCCTCCCCTTCTCCTGTCACTCCCGCCTGCCACCTCCCAGCACCAATGTTTGTGTGGCCTTGCAGTGCCATTGGACTCACAGGAGACCAACCAGGGGAAGGATTTATAAAGCTACAAAAGTTGAGTTAAGCAAAATTTCCATGTTAAAACAAAAAGTCTCTTTAAATGTTGCCTGCCAGTGGCCTCTCAAAAGGAAAAAAGAAAAATCACTCTTTACTGTAAAAAGAAGGAAAGAGATACTAAAATTTATGCTAGGCTTGCATATAAAATCTATACATTTTTCATGCTGGCAAACACCAAGACTGGTTATATCAACAAAGCTGTTCAAAGTTGAGTTACTGAGCATCAAAAATAAAAAAAGGTCCCTGACCATAGAGCAGGGCTCAGCCCTTCCTCCATAAACTTGAGACTATACAGTTGCCTGTTTGTTACAAATGCAGGTCCAAGTTTCAAGTACCTTTGCTCTTCAAAAAAAAAGAAATACCTTTGAGAGGGATGTTTTTACAAAGTTTGAAGTGCCTTTGCGTTCACCCACCAGCTCAAAATACCCATGGGCTTTCTGACCAAATTGCTTGATTTCTTTGGGTGCTGTTTTCTCCAAGCCCAGATTTACTGGAGTAAGGGCACTGCTCAATTGCACAAGGTGACGTACTTGGACCACAGTAAGGATGGTCAAAGTGGCTTCTCTCATGCCGTTCAGTTACTAGTCTCTGGCAACGCCGGGCTGCCTTCCTGGAGCAAAGTGTGTGCCACCACACTTGTCACCAAGGCTTAGGAGTCCAGGGACAGGCAACAAGTTTGCTCTCACGTTTACAACAAGTAACCTGTAGTTATCCTGCAGGTCTGTGGACACTGAGCCAGTAAGACTGCTATCTGGCCGACCTTTGGTTGGCCTATGCTACATTTTAGCCTCACTTTCTGCCGTGTCTTCAATTATTCGTTCATTCAAAATTTGTTTTACAGAGTTGTAAACCAATGAGGTTGGATTAATGTGTGTGTAAACAGCTTGGATCACTCCCTCCCTCCCATTTCTCACACTAGCTGGATTCCCGTGTTATGGTATCTATCTCTGATTTGATAGATCAGAAATCCTTACTATAGCAGACTGGCAATTTCATGGACCAGTTCCCTCAGCACTGGGGATGGAGATTATCCRGTCTTTGTAGCCGGAATATATTAAACTCTGAGTTTAGCTTCAATCTGTAGCGGGGTAATTTCCATTTCTCTGAACATTTCCATTAGTCATCCTGGCTCTGACCCTGCAGTCTAGATAATTATTCTTATTGAATTGCAGAGGCAAGCTAGTATCTTATTTTTTGAGACCTAAATAAATTGTTACTCCTTTTAACCTGAGCAGGAAGCTGAATGTCAGGATCTCACAGATAATTTCATTTAGGAGGGTAAATCAACAGGAGGAATCGGATGGCTCTGATGCAGTTTTGTTTGCTTGCTTGCAGGGATGTGCAAAGTCCAGAATGAAAGGCTCTGATGGGTTCCCGGCTGCCTGGCCCAGGCCCAGATGGACGGCACTGGAGCTGCCAAGCCCAGGCAGGGCTTCCCACAGAGCTGGGGGCCGCTGTCAACGTGGCCACCCCACCAGCAGCCAACTGCAATGCCTCTGGTCCCAGGCACTCAAGCTCCCACACAACATTTTGTTCGTCTTTGAGAAAATTTGCTTATTAGCATCTTCTTTCAAGCCCCTTAATTGAAAGGTTAAGCTGCTGGTTTCAACATGGTTTAAGCAATCCGATAACCTTAGTTTTTGTCTGATCCCTCCCTTGCTGCAAGTGCGGACCACCTCTCCTTGCCCCAGTTGTACACAGTATTTTCATATTGTTAAACACTTCTAGGAGGATGCAACGGCTACAGAGGGCTCTGTTATTTCTTTTTGTTTCTTTGCAAGGTCTAACCAGACCTGACTGGGGTAATTTCTCACATTAGCCATAAACGGTCTGTTCTCAAATGCGTGGTTTCTTTCTTTTCCCTTTCCTTTTTTCTTTCTTGATCTCCACTCACAAGACCCTTTGAGACAGTTATATGTCTTGTTAAGCATGGAGGCTTTTCATGCCCCTTTCCCTCCCTGCCTGGGGTACCATATCCTGGCGACCTTCGGTGGGTCGGTCAGGATGGAGCACAGAAGGATGGCAGTGGTGGCAGTGATGCCTTCCCCGGCCGCCACCTGCCATGCCTCAACCTCTCCTGCCTACCACAGCTAAGCCAACCTCACCAGCCTTTCACTTTCTGCCGAGCACTCTTCTTCACCGTGCTGTCTCCCTGATCCAGGGCCACGATGTGACTGTACAAACCCCTGCGTCAGTACGATGGGAGAGGTGGCACACGGCAGGAGCAAGAGACATGGCAGGATACAACAGCCATGACAGTAGAAAGTCAAAGCCCCCTTTTCCACAGTTGAGTAGTCAAGCTCCCAATCGAGCTCACTTCATTGACTTGTTTCCTAAATACCTGAAAGTATTCTATTTTAAAATAAGCCATCTTGTTATAGTTCATTTTTGTTATCTTTCCATTAACTTAAACCAAATCTGCTCATGTCCACTTGGTCCAAGGTCATCTTCTACGATGAGTTTTTCTATAACCAGTTGTATGGCTAACAAAATAGGTTAAGGTAATGTCACCCTTGTTTGGCTCAATGACAAGTGAGCTGTTGCATCCAAGAATGCCTGGGGCTGCTAGGATTATTTTCCAGTTAGTAACTGTGAACTTTAAGTCTTTGCAATGATGGATTCCCAAGAGCATCTATGTCTGATGAAATTGCAAGGCTTTGCCCCACTTCTAAATCCAGTACTAGGCATGTGCAGCAGAGCCCTAGTGCTAATTCACTGAGCCCCTTTCACAATCCCTAGTTCCTTAATCATCTCTTGCAAAATTAGCACATAATACCACACTCCTCTTTACTTCGGTTTCTCTGTTTCCTTAACAGCTCATAGATTGGTCACTTGTTCTTTCTGTCTGTCTGTCTGTCTGTCTTCCTTAACAGCTCACAGATTGCTCACTTGTTCTTTCTGTCTGTCTGTCTGTCTATCTATCCATCTATTATCTTCTATCTAGCTGTTGTGGTCATTGCTGTTGCTCCACCGTTGTCTGTACAATATCCACATATTCTTCCCTCCGTTAACTCGCTGACCAGCTCCCTAGCAGGTGTGCAAACACTGTTGTTGTGTCTCCCTGATCTTGTCCATGTTCCTACCTGTAGCAGGTCAGAGCTACGCTAAAGCTTTTTTCAACAGTAGGATTTTTCCTCTGTCCTTCCTTTTTTTATTCCTTTGTGTCATTGATATCTCTGCTTTTAAATGACTTTTCTCTCTTTCTGTGGTAAAACCAAGCACATGGCTTCCCTAAGTCTCATCTAACCTCCTCCTCTGATTTTTTTTGAAAACTCTTCTGTTTCTAGGCTTGCCAGCATTTATCCCACCAGACTGGCAGCTTAAGCGTGCAGGTAGAGCCCCTTTGCCAAGAGAAGTCCTGTTCCTGGAAGTGTCTACTATTGCAGCAAGAATTTGGTGATGTTCAGTTTATGCCCTGCTGCCATGACGGATGGCACATGGGTTTTCTTTTTCCTGGATCCCTGGGGAAGTGCAACTATTCCTTTTCAATGTTATTATCAATAAGAATTTGCTGATTATGTGGTGCGAGCTAATCAAGCAGAAAAGTAGATTAACTGCATTAATTCACTTTCATTTAGATTTTATTGGAGTTTACTTCTTCACCAGTTAGTTGCTGAACTTGAAGATTGCTTACTTCATCCTGTGAGCAAATCGCTGTGTATTATCCACTGCTGTAGGTGTCTATGGCTTTTCTGGTTTAAGGCTATTGAGGCAGGTGTAGATGTATAGGACACAGCATCTTAACTCATCTGCCCTGGCCCCTGGCTGTGGCTGGAAGTGTTGAGATAGCGGTGCCACTGTCTCTTGTTGGGATCACATGGACAGTTGCACCCCTTGGGCTGGCCAGAAATAACCCTGGCAGGAAAGAATTAATCCAACGAGAGTAGGAGCAAACCCAACTGGTGTGATGATGTGAAAACAAGCCTTCAGGTCAAAAGGCTTTTGCAGACATAGATTGAGCTGTTTGAGTAGTCACAGCCCCTGGTAGCTGACTGTTCCTCCCACTTGCTGGGGTTGTCACCATGACAGCGGGACCCCATCACAAGGCATGTGAACACTCGTCAAGTCACTGTGGCATCCCTTCATTATGCTAAAATCCCTGGGGACGTTGCACTGAAACGGAGTGGGTGTGCTCATGCAATCCTTTACAAAGCTGCCTGTGTGGCTGCCCATCAAGGGGCAATAATGAACATCTGGGGTGGGATTCCCCCTCAAAAGCTGGTCACCTAAATATGTGTGTCTAAATGTAGGTGACAACAGATGCACCAGGTATTTACACCCCCCACTGTGGTCAATGGAGCCTGGAGAATGATTCAGATGACTAGATTTAGGTGTCTACTGGAAGGTGAGAGGAATAAATTTAGGAGTCCATCATCTGGAGCTGAATCCTGCCTTTGATGACTGATAAAACCTTCATCATCTCCAGAGGTTTTCCAAATGACTATGCCTGTAAACCCAGGCACTTTGTAAACAGGTGGAGGCTTTTCTACAAGTTCAACCCAGCCAAAGCTAATGGTTACCCCCCCACACATGCTTTCTTCATCCTTCTTTGGGCCAGAGAAGCTACCGCCGCCCGGCCCCACTCCCCACCCCATGCCTCTCAKGCTAGAGCTGGAGAGAGACCAGTGACAGCTCCTCTCGTGCCCCACGTTGTGCCACAGCTGGGGCAGGTCAGCACAATGGTTGGGTGGCTGGGAAGTAGTCACTATTTCCTTTCTATTACTCATGCCACTCAGTATTTGGGGAGAGAGCATGTGTTGGGTTGGGGATGGCATCTGTGTAAATGTRTGGTCCTGTCCCTCCTTCTGTTTGCCAGGGCAGAATGGCTTAGTGCTGCTTCTCCTTTTGTCCAGCTAAGCCACAAGGGAGGTGCGCTTTCCTTGCCATTACTGCCACCTCTGATCTCGGCTTCAAAACCAGCTTTCTGAAACTCGGGAGGAAAAACATTTCCCTCCCTTCCGCACACAGGTAGGTTTTGCTTGTTGCGGCAAAGGTTTGCAGTGCCTGTCTTTCTGCGCTGCAGCGCCAACAAATATGTCTCACAGGAACATTTATCCCTGAAACGGACATTCAGGCATCTATTTGCTCGGAGATATGAACACAGAGGCTTTTATTTCCACAACTTAACCTGTTTAAGACAACTTCTTTGTCTACTAACAAAGCCCATTTAAGTGCTGTTCTTTTTATTTCGGTTGCTGTTGCACAGAAAAAAGTTCGGCAAGAGAGAAGACTCTCTGCTTGTGCCAGAGTTTACTGAATAAAAATAAGCTTGGGGTTTGGGTTTCATTTTTTTCATAGAATCATAGAATAGTTTGGATTGGAAGGGACCTTTAAAAGTCATCTAGTCCAATCCCCCTGCCGTGGGCAGGAACATCTTCAACTAGATCAGGTTGCTCACAGCCCCGTCCAACCTGACCTTCAATGTTTCCAGGGATGGGTCATCTACCACCTCTCTGGGCAACCTGTTCCAGTGTTTCACCACCCTCAGTGTCAAAAATGTCTTCCTTATATCTAGTCTAAATCTACCCTCTTTTAGTTTAAAACCATTCCCCCTTGTCCTGTCGCAACAGGCCCTGCTAAAAGGTTTGTCCCCATCTTTCTTATAAGCCCCCTTTAAGTACTGAAAGGCTGCAATAAGGTCTCCCCGAAGCCTTCTCTTCTCCAGGCTGAACAACCCCAACTCTCTCAGCCTTTCTTCACAGGAGAGGCGTTCCAGCCCCCTAATCATTTTCATTGCAAAGAAGCCCAAACCAGTCACAGGGGTCCTTGTTTCCGTCACTGAGCCTGCAGATGACGCCCTCYGGGTGATGCTGGCTGGGAGCACGGGGCTTCCCATGATGGGTGCAAACCATCCATTTCCTGACCACCTGGCAGTGATGCAGTAGCAGCCCTGGGGAAGAACAGCAGCAGGGAGCAGGTTGGTGTCCTTGGGCACATTGATCCATCCGGCAGGTTGTCCCGAGGCCACGTGGGGACAAGGATAGCCAGGAGCGGCCTGTGTACCAGCCAGCTCATGCTGCTGCACCGGGTGCCGACCAGGGCCACATGCCATGCGTCCCCGTGGGAGACATCCATCCCAAGGGGAAGTATATGACCGGCGCGTTACCATTTTTATGTGTACGTTAAATAGCACTGACTGCAAATTAACAATCTTTTAGCCTGCATTAGAGTATTGTCAGTGAATAACTGCACACAGTGTGAAAATTGCCATTGATGGCAGGGCAATTTAAGGAGGAAAATAAGTGCCCTTTGAAGCAGGATATGCACAGCTACATCTTCTGCAAGCTGATGGCTTTCACAGGGTAGCCCGACCTGGGCAGATAACCATGCCGAGCAAACGTGAGTCAAAATGCTTTCAGCAGATGCTGGGGAAAACAAAGAAATGCTTGGATTGTTTAACCAAGCACAGACGCTTGGCAGCATGGTCCAAGCACCAGCACGGCCGGTCCCAGAGCCGCGCCGCACTGAGATGAGATGCCCCGACGGCAGGAGCCAGGATTTGCCCCCAGGTGATGGGGGCGGCTGCATAAGTCATGGTGCTTCAGCCAGCTCTGTGCCATGAAACCACTCCGGGCACCTGCGCTTGTGCTCCTGGAGGGGTGTGATGGGCTGGGACCAAAAGCTGGTCCGTGGCCCACATGGGCACCGAGTATTTCAGGAAGACCCGTGGCTCCATGCAGAGTGCCTTAGGCAAAGGGGTTTGGGTGCAGTATGTCCCTCAGAGCGCACATCGTGCTCATGCAAGGCAAAAAAAGGGGGTGGAGGGCGGAGGCAGGGGAGAAAGGAAACAGCTGCCTCGCGTATGAAAAGATTTGCCAAGCTCCCATGGTTAGATTTAATAGCTGGGTGCTGCAAGCCCAGGAGAACAATGTAATTTATGTCATTACTGCTAAAAGGCTGGTTTGATGGCGAGGGCTTCATTTGAGTTGCCTAAAACGTTTAACAAAGAGGAAAGTGAAAACAAACATGAATGTTGTAATAAAAATGATGAGGATTTTGGGGAGACTGCCAGGCACATTTTTCCAGCAGTACAAAGTTCTCTCCTGAAAAGCGGCTCATTTTGTCTATTTTAACTCTAAGACATGAAGCTGGAGTTAGAGGTAGAAGGAAATAATTAGGTTTTGCTTTAACTACACAAGTTGCTGGAACAGTAGTTAAGTCACCCTGTTGTGCTTGAATAGCAGAAGCAACGGTGTGCGTTTTTCATTCAGAATTAATTTCCTCTTCTTGAAAAATGACTTCTTAAGCATCTCAAAGTATTTTGGGGATGGGAATGGAAGGAGACAGAATGGATCCAAAGGGAGGAGGTCAGGGTGCTTGTGCTAAACCCAGCTTTTCTACCAGTACATTGAATACAACAACCCCATCCTCACAGGAGTAAAGGCAACGTGTGTGGCTAACCCTGCTGTTTTGCCTGTTTGTGTGTACAGTGCTATTTTTAATGCATCATCTTGTCCAGCATTGAGTGGAACATGGCGGGAACTTGAGTTTAAAAATGCAATCAGCAAAGCTGCTGCTTCACAACGGCATCGCCACGCCGCCTCCTCTTAATTCTGGCTGGTATGGGGCCATATGGTGCAGGGTACCGCTGGTCCTCTCCGTGCACCTCAGCAAGTGCCACTGTATGCTGCAAAGGGGAAGTGCAGCTCAGAGGTGGTAAATTTGCAGGTTATTTCAGCGACGTGCTGAAGTTGGGTCAGGGTGCCTTCCTTGACTGCCTGCTCATCCACTGCCAGCAAAACACGCTGAAGGACTTGCACAGCCTCGTAGGGAAAACTGAGGCAGCATCAGCTTCTGATTTAGCAKTTGGGCTGAAGCACTTCTCTGGGGCATTTTTGCCCTGAGCAGCCGGTCAGCTTCGCCTGCCATCCTAGCCAGTGTCCTCCTGCAGCGTCGCTTAGGGTGGTGGTGCTTGAATTACTGATATCAGGAATTCACCACAAAGCTCCCCATCCTGCAAAGAGGGTTGTGCCTGCCTGTATTTGCCCACCATTTGGTGCTGGTGGGAACACTGGGAACAGGCCAGGTACTGCCAACCCCTTCCCTGCAGACACACGTACTCCTCACACCGCTCCCCACTCCCACCATAAAGCCCTTCTCCCTTGCACAGCCACGGACAACCGGCCRGGGGGACATTTGAGATGATGGTCAGCCCACCTCCATGCAGCAAGGCTGATCTTTGCTTACTGTTAATCCCGGCCAACTGGGTAGCAATGATTTTGCAACAGAACTGCTACCAAACCATTTGGATTATCTGCTCCAGCGCTTTGAGGGACAGCTAGTAAAGCAAATAGTAACAATCCAAAGAAATTATCTGTATTTGCCTGTAAGCATAGCATTGTAACGTGAGGCTCAAATGAGCCTCTTTTTTTGGCACGCAAGGTCAGCATTGCCTTTCGCATATGGCATACATTAGAGTAAGTCCCAGCCAGGCACAGCGTCTCTTTACCAAGAAGCTGCATTTAAAACCTAGATGCATTTTGCTGCTCTTGTCAGAGATCAGCTTACAGAACAGGCTGGCAGTGAGCTTTCCAGTCTCATGTGTGCAAATACTTGAATACTTTTAGATGAGTTTTAAGAATACTTTACTTTACTTTTTCTTGTTTTAGACTTGTTGCTAGACACAGGAGATGGTCACCAATTTCCCATCAGCTTTACCAGTACAAGATGAGGGATGTGCACCCCAGAAAATCCTACCCAATTTTCATGATGCTGTACAGCCCATTCCCTCTCCCTTCCCCCTTATGCAACTAATGTTACATGGTGGTTTCTTATAGTGAAAAATATGCCTTTTGTTGAGCAAGCCAGACCCACGGACTCTGAACATCTCTGTAATTTAAGGGTTTGCCATTGGTTTTCTCTGCCTTTCTTTGCATTGGCATGTGCTTTGTGGTCCCATTCTCCTCTGACCCCAACAGCTGGGGAAACACAGAGGCAGGAGGGAGGTGTTGCAGGCAGGACACGCAGGCAGCAGTGTGGCTGCTGGGGCATAAGCATCTCAGGCYGTTTGCGATGTGCCATTACACAAGACCTCCACAGCGGTGGGGCATTTGTGTCAGGGACCCCTGGAAACCTCTGCCCTCTGTCTCAGCTGCCACAGCCAGTGGGCCCCCAGCCGAGCATCGCCGAGGGTGCTGCCCGGCAGCAAGGGCTGTGCGAGGACAGGCACGGCGTGTGCAGCAGCACTGTGCCAACCTGCCCGCGAGAAACTTCTCTTTTAGTCAGTGGACCTGCGGTCTGTCCTCTGGCTCCTCTGTGGAGGTTTCCAACAAGAAGATGGCGTCAGTGCTGGAGCCAGCTCGGAGCGGGCACTGCACTGAGATCTGACTCAGACGCACAGGTTGCCAGATACCCACCAGCTGGCAGAGTATTTCAATCATTAATAATTGCAGGATTAAATGCAAAGCAGCAACCATGTTTCCAGAATGAGCCAGGGCTCTCAGCCTTACTGCCTCTGAAAACAAGTTGCTTGTTCTTAAAGGATCCAGATCCAGCATGTACAGTGCTCCTGGAAGGACCTTCGCTCTCCTTCAGGTTCTGTTCRTCACGTTCATACCATACCTGTGCTGTCACTGTCACTGGGTGAGGAGGTCACCAGAAAAGGTCAGGCACTATTCCTGGCATCAACATATAAAGTACATTTGACTGACTCCACTGGACCATCCCACCYGAGGCAGAGCATTTGATGCACTTCGTCTTTTCCCCTGTTTCCAGCAGTGGTTACTGAAATTTCAAGACATTGGTTTGGGCAGCTCTGGAGTACTATGACTGTTGCTGTGCTTTTATTCCTTCCCATCACTATCCATTTAAGTGTTCTATCCATTTCAGCGCTATCAATTTCTTGACTGCGGTTATCAGGTGCAATAAACTCCACTGCCTTGTATTTATGCTGTCTTCAGATGTTTTCCCTTTTGGTGTTGCTATGAGAAGGTGCATGGACTCTCCTGAATTTACATTCGCTGTACAACTCACTGACTGTCACATCTTCACCTCTTAGTCTCACCATATTAGTCTCATCTCTAACTCGAACAATTCTCATTTTTTCACTGCTGATTGTGGAAGTTTTGCGTATCGCTAATCCTTCTCGTTCTTGTCTCCGGCTCGCTTTGCTGTTTCTGATGTATGCTGTGAAATGGCATGCTAATCACGCTCTACAGTATTTCAAGTGAGGGTATGATAAATTTATAAAGAAGCTCAATAGTTTGTCAATTTTCAGATTTGCTGTCTTTTTTGAGGCCAGGTTATTGAACACAATAAAATGCAATGATGCCTGGATCAAAGCAACTTGAATTAGTCTAGGACATACAGTCTGTATACGATGAAAACTTTCAAATCATCCCTTTCCATGTGCATCTCGAAAAGGATTTCCACCCACCGTTGTGCTATGTATCTAGTTTTCCCAGTTAGCACCAGAGCCCCCCAGTCTTCCCCAGTATTTATGAAGCTAGCTGTAAATTTTTCTACCAGCCAGTTCTGCCCCCGCGCTGCTGTTCCAGGTCATTAACGGCTCTATTAATCACTGTTGCCGGTTTGGAAGGAGACCATACCCGATTCCTCACCTCTCGCTGCATTAAAATGAATCATTTTTWCCTCCTCCTTTGTCTCCTGCCTGTTTCAGTTGATAATCAGAAACATCTTCTGCCCGCTCTTGCCATTTTGGTGCCTTGAGTACCTTTACTAAGCGAGTGGGAATGACAGGTTTGACAGTGCCAGCGAGCTCTTCTGCCGGGTGGTTTTTGCTGACCAGGTCCCAGAGCTGTTAGCGCTGAAGAGGACCCCAGCAGGGCACGGCACCCAGCTCTGAGCAGAGTGGGGAGCGGTGGGAAGATAAACTCCTTAGCAAGTTGCTGTGGTGTAAGTAGGATGGCATCTCACAGAAGCACTTGAGTGTATTCCCCATTCGGCACTAGAAGCACTATTTCCTGCACTTACAGCCGGGCAAACAGTCCGACATCCAGCCTTGAAGACTTGGAGATCACTTGATCTGTGTTCATGAATGTCCAGGGTAGCTCCAGGTGGGAGATGCTCGATACTTCCCGTCCTGTGGCCCTGGAAGAGCCAGCTTGCAAAGGCGTATGGCACATTTGCTACCCAGAAAGACAACCAGCAGGAGGGTTCACAAAACAGTGGATTTCAAACGCCTACAGAACAGGCACTGGAAGTGAATTTCAAATTCACGTCAAACACTGGCAGAAGGAAGTTGCTTCTAAAAGCCATACTCAATCAGGGAATAGATATACCCCGCGACCTTGCATCCCATCAACACCGCCTCAGTGCCGTGAATCTCAATTAGCACCAGCAATGCTCACAGCAAACATTAAACGAGCATCTCCCGGGCTGGAACGACTCATTCAAAAGCTGTTGGGTGGGGAAAGGAGAGAGTACGTTGTCACTAAAACTCGTCACCCGTTGAAAAGGGAGAGAGTGACAGAGTCTGTGACGGCTTTGATGAAAGCTGCTTTTAGCTTGAAAATATGAGGAGAAAAGGAACACAATGAAATACAAAGCCAAGATCCTGTCACGCACTTAAGGATGCCCCTGCTGACTCCCTTTGAAGGAGGTCAAATGGGGAGGCCATTTCTAATAATTATTGCCTGTGCAATAGGTGATGAGCGTAGGTTTTGCAAGTGGCCTCAGAGGAGCTTGTACCCACTCTCTCGCCTGAAAACCAAAGTTCTCTCTCTTCACTGAAGAAGAAGAAAGCAAGGACATACTGGCACGCTTTGCTYGGGCCACAGGTACAAGAGCCTCCCTGACCACAACCTTCATTTAACAAGTTACAAACAAAACTATATTTGGCAGATGAGGCTTTCATCACAAGGTGGCATGTTAGTGTGTGTCCCACAAAAGGGTCGAGCGCTGGTACAGATGGAGGAGCAGAGGCCTGACCGCCAGTCTTYTTCTGCCAGCAGAGAGAAGGGGCCCCCACGATTATGGCCCAGCAAACAGGCAGTCCCAGGCAGGAGGCCCTGCTCCCGGGGCTCCACACCACGGCTGGGCCTACCACCAGTGGAGGCAGCCAGAGGCCTCCGTACACGTGCTGGCTCTGCCATGGTGCTCGCCTGCACCGGCCAGCCGGGACCTAATGGAGTGACTACATCAGTGGACATGGGAAGAGCTACAGATGTCATCTATCTGGACCTCTGTAAGGCCTTTGACACGGTCCCCCACAACATCCTTCTCTCTAAATTGGAGAGGTATGGATTTGATGGGTGGACTGTTCGGTGGGTGAGGAATTGGCTGGGTGGTCGCATCCAGAGGGTAGTGGTCAATGGCTCAATGTCCAGATGGAGATCGGTGACAAGTGGCGTCCTGCAGGGGCCCATATTGGGACTGGTACCGTTTAATAACTTCATCAATGACATAGACAGTGGGATCACCTGAGGGATGGGATGCCATCCAGAGGGACCTGGACAAGCTGGAGAAGTGGGCC
>JAYKAV010002902.1:719907-732778 GCA_035582835.1 Phoebastria nigripes | reverse complement strand
AAAAAAAAAAAAAAAAAAAGAAAAAAAAGAAAAAAAGCTTTATATCATGCTTGGTACAAGGGGATAGTGGGTTTTGAGAGCCTGAATGAAGGGAGAGTGTCTCTCCCCAGTCGCAAGCCCCCTCTGCTTCACTTTGACCTTGCTGCTTGGGTTTTGTCCCCAAGTGAAGGCAACCTAATGAGGCTGTGGGAGGAGAGGGAGGAGGTGAAGAGGGTAGAACCTGTCTCCAGGTGCTGTCTCTTCCCCTTCACACTCYTGGAGGGGAAAGGCTGTGGAGGCATTGCTGCATCAGCTCTGGGTGAGGGACAGTGGCAGAAGCACAGAAATACCAGATGGTACGGAGCAGAACCAGGCCGGGCTGTTGCATGTAAGGATTAAGCAGGTATTATGGATAACTTGATAGTAAAGGTGTTTAATATTTCTAGTAGCAGCTGATATCATGTAGAAATGTGACGCCATCATGGAATTGTTTTGTGTATTACACATATTACACA
The DNA here is from genome assembly GCA_035582835.1 of Phoebastria nigripes. Classification (NCBI taxonomy): domain Eukaryota; kingdom Metazoa; phylum Chordata; class Aves; order Procellariiformes; family Diomedeidae; genus Phoebastria; species Phoebastria nigripes. The sequence goes on along the minus strand of JAYKAV010002902.1, from coordinate 732,284 downwards.
TCATTAATTGATATCAGTCAATGCCTTTAATAACTGACTTCCTTTAAAGGTCTATTTTTAATTTGTTAATGTGGCTACAATTCAATTGATAAGGGTTTGTGCAGTTTCAAAAATAAGCATTTGTTAAGTTAATCTAGTTTTAGAAACCAGTTTTTCCTTAAATGATTTCACCAATGCTAAAAACGGAAGTCACACAAGCATTTCTCATACAAACTCATTTAAAAACTTTGGTAAAATACCACACAAGTTACTAGCAAGCTTTTTAAAAAGTTCTGTGCAGAGGTTTCTAAAACAATAAACTCAGAGATTTAAAAAGGATCCCTTTGAAGGATCTCCAACTCAAAATAAACTTCAGCAATTAGTTTACCTTTATCTGACCCTATCACAGGAAAGGTTGATCTCCACAACATGTTGGAAACATTGCTGAATTTTGACTTGGGTAAATTAAAGTACAAATAACATTCTAAATTCAAGGTCCTCTCTGCAAAAACTCCTCCCTTCCTTTTGCCCTAATATCAGAACTTAAATAGGTCAAGTTCTCAGATTACTGCGATTCTGTAATATCTACCAATATCTATTAAAGGTTAGGTTAAAAATGATAGCTTAAACATTCTGGAAAAAAACAGAAATCTGTGCCAGCCACACAAAATTCTGTGTGTTATTAGCTAGTATCAATAAAAAAATATGTGGAACACCCTTTGATTAGCAGCACGGATTTTCCCTCAGTATTTGCTGCAATTGCTGGAAAAGTTTATGAAGTTGCTACATGTAGAATTCTTTTTAATGAACTGATATTCAACCTTTGTTACAAAGACATAATTGCAGAGAAAAATAATTGTAGAGGAATCCATATCTGAGAGGGAAAGAGACTTTTTCAGTAAATAACCCCTATTTATTTTTTCAACCCATATCAGATACACAAACTGTAAGAAATATTTAAAGTTGTAGTTGTGAAGCTACAGGTTATAACAAGTCACTAATGAAAGTTTGGGGTAGGGTTAGTGTCCTGTTTACACCTGCAGTCTAGGGCTCTGAACAATGCTGCCATAAACAAGACTTACTGGGACACTCATTTTGTTGGATGGAGTGAAGGTGTGGTGCCGTTTGTTGACTGTCCCATGTTAACTGTAAGTCCTAATCTTGGACGCATGTATGACAGCTGACTGCCTGTGTTATGAGGTAGGGCAAAGTGTTTAGGAATAAAAGGAAGACTTAATTTCAGTGCAGGAACACAAACTCTCCTTTTGCATCATGATGTAGTTGGAACTACAATGCAACCACCCATTTTTCCTCAATCTATGGATTTATTGACTATCCACGAGCATCCATGGAGCTTTATTGGTTACATTTTTCTTTTAAGGAAAATAAGCATATGAATTTGACATCAATCCATTGCAAGAAAAATTAGGACAGCTCTGTGTTGCAATGATCATCCTCTGAAGGAACTCCTGTTCTTCAAGAGAAATCTGCTTCCTCTGGGAAAATCTCTGGAGATCTTCACATACTGATCTTTCCGTGCATTATGTTTCCTTGGAACTGATTTCCTACATGTAGGACTTTTTACATAGTTAGCATACCTTATGTTAGCTTGCATATTCTTTTTAAAAAAATATGTTGTGCAGAAATCTCCCTCTTGGCATGGGAGTTCTGGAAGCTCAAAGTTTTTGTGTGCAACTGGCAAAGAAATAATGACGATAACAGTTGTTTTAAAACATCTGTCCCCCATGAGGTTTGAGAGAAGTTGATTAGCACAAAGGGACTAGAAAAGTATAATTGTTTTTTAGTTGCTGATTACACTCAAGCGGGATGAGTGCAGAAAGACTTGGTGTTAGAATTTCTACCTAAAAATTTTTTTTCTAAAGGATCTATGTGTTTTAGGAGAGAGCCAATTAGATTCAGATATTGACTTTATTCATCTCACGGAATGTAGAGGGTTTGTTTGCTACATCAATAGATTTTTACAGCAAACAAGCACTTCCAAGCTTGCAGGATTTCCAAAATGTCTGTGTTGAGGTTGCAGAGCCTGTAATTTCTTTGATCTTGTATTGGTCTGGAGTCCTTGAAAGCGGCAAGAGCAAGGAGCAAAGACGTAACTGTGTGTAAGGTTTATAAGCACTTTTGCCAATATTTGCAGACATTGTAAGCTTCATTGGCAGGGCTTAGAGACTTTGTAAATGTGGTAAGCTGGCTTTCACAAAGAACACAGGATGTCAAATAGTCTTTATGATACCCTTGTACTCAAAAGCTGGAGAGACTCTGGCAAGTTTAAAATAGGTCCCTGTATGAAATTACATTATAGAGTAATCTGTAAAATCAGTTTGACATACTGAATCAAAGCTCTTAGTTACTGGTGAACAGAAAATTGATGTATTTTAAGTCCCCTAACTGACAAATGACTTGATGGATTAACTACCAATTTTCTTTTTAAACTTTCCATCTACTTAATAGTTGCATGTGAAATTTCAGGTTGAGAATAACCTTTTCCCTGTCCAAAAATATTAGACAGTCCACAAGGGAGAAAAATTGCATTTAAAATAGAATTGCAATCATAATACTTTGTCATGGATACTTCAGGAAGAGAGATCAGGAATGTGGGTTAGCTAGGCCATAACTTAAGTGAATAAAGTTATCTTATGAATGATCATTTCTGGTCAGAATTCATTCAAGCAGGTCCCATCCTTTGTAATCTGTACCATTTTATGGAGGGCTGCACTTAATCCTCTCTCTCTCCAAATCTTCAGCCTGGTCCCAGGACCCATTTATGATCTCTACTTAACTGAGAATTGAAAAGCTGAGGAAAATGAATGGGGGACATACTATATCAGACATGAAGAATTTCAGAACTTTTTCCCACCCATTTCCTGAAAAAATCCAAATAAAACTGACCAGAGTACAACTTATGTTAAGTTCATCCTGGACACTTGCTATTGCAGTTTGTTCTTAAAGAGTGATTTCTAGACTTGATGCTCTCATTTTTGCATGTCAAAAATGTGTTCATTCGGAAAATGAACACTCTCTTTAACAAATGTTTTTCTCTAATCTTGTGTCTAAACCCAGTTTATGAAGGAATCTGATCCTCTGTTCAAGACCTTTACTGGGCATCTGCCAAATTGCTACAATATTAATTTGCAACCTWACCTCCAAATGGGTCCCTGGGCTGTTGAATGGAAGGTCTCAATGTTCCAGACAATCTGCCAGTGAGAWAAAATAATCCTTTCTGGCTATCAAAGGGTGGTGACCATGGCCAAGGCCCTGGCTCCCAAGTGTTTTATTCTGCTCTCAGCATACATCATGGAAGCTGTTGTACAGAACAAAACAAATGGGAACTGATGTGGAGAACATAATGAATAGGAGCTGGATGCAGAATGAGCTCCTCACAAAATAYACCCTTCTTGCTAGCCAGTTAGACATTTCACTTTCTTACTCCTGCCAACATAGAGATGTTTCTTGCTCAAGAAATGCTTATGCAGCAGATTATTACCACAACTGATGCTAAAGTATTGCAGATTATTAAAGGAAATGAGTACTTTTTAAAGGAATTTAGAGACAGCTCTCACCAGTTTTTCTCTGAGCTGAAACAGAAACTCTTCAGCCACCTCTTTATAAAAGGGTAAATAATTTTATAGGCTAAAATTAATTTTTAATATATATGTGTACAATTATCAAAATATATAATACTTATATATGTATGTATATTTGAATCTCTAACTACTCATTACAATTTTAGCAAGCAGGCTTCTCCTCAAAGGGAAACTATTACTATATTTCATACTTAAGCATACTTCAGGCATCACCATCATTTAAGAAATATTGTTCACATACCCCTACCAACCAAAGGCAGAGATAGAGAGGGGGAGCTATGAATGAGATGGTTTTTATTGCTGTGAGTCAAAGGTTGAGACTATTTGGGAAGACGGAACTCTGTAATAGCCGATACCACTGGTTTACAAAGAGGACCTTATACTCCAAGCTGAATCAGCATGGAAACAGTTGTGAAAAAGCCACCTCACACTGTTCCAGATATATATTGGCACAGCATGTTGGATAAGTGTAGTTCAGATTTTTGGATCTTTTGTGTGCAATAGTCCCCTAAACATTTTGCAGGTACCTCTGTGGTTCAAGTGACTGCCACTGATGCAGATGATCCTACTTACGGCAACAGCGCTCGAGTGGTTTACAGCATATTGCAAGGACAACCTTACTTTTCTGTGGAGCCAAAAACAGGTAACTTTCCATAAACTCTCTGCAGTAATGCTGACAAAAAAGAAAATGTGCATTAAAACTTGCTAGGAACTTATTAATGTGGTCTCTTGGTTAATTGAATACATTTGGATTTTGTTGATCTTTTAATCTCATATTCTTCAGAATAGATTATGAAAACCACACATCTGAGCTATGTGATAAGCAGACATTGCTGGAATGGGAATTTTTATCTACTTGTCAATCTACCAGCTCCCTGGTCTGCTGCCTGTTGCTGTCTTTCTGATCAATGAAAATTTCAAGATGCTGTGAACAAGTGTTTTTGCAGATGTTTGTTTTAGGAATACCTGAATGTCACATAGCCAGATTTCCTTAAGTATAGATTTACGGCATGATCACCTCTCCATTCTACTTTTTAAACTGAAGTTTTGTTGTGGGAAATCCATCTTTTCTTTATTAGTTTGAAGAAGAAAGCACTGTGCTTCCTATCCTTATCTGATACAACATTTTGCTGCCACTTTCAAAACAAATTACTGATGGAACTTTTTTTTACTATTTTCATGAAATTTTATGAATATTTTAAGCCACGACAAGATGCAGCCTTTAATCCTCTGTCAGTTTAATAAACATTACCCATTCTACTGTATCATTTCATAGAGCAGGAAGATAAGTTCTTGCTCTGCTCAGTTCAGTTTGGTGCCTGAGACTTCACTTGCACCAACATGGAGAAGAGTTATAATCTTCATTTCAGAGACGGACAAGCTGAGCCAAAAGAGAAGCAAACTATTTACCTTATTTATCATGAACAATCTGTGATGTGAACCAGACCTGAATCCCAATGTTATGACCAAAAGGTCACACTCTATTTAACAACATCTAAATTTGCAGAAATAAGTACTATAATTATCTTCATATTGCAACAGGTCCATCCTCAGCAGGGATATATAAAACTTTCTTTTCCCCCCCAATGAGTATGATTTATAGTGCTTTTCTCTCTCTCTCTCTCTCTCTCCATGTATGTGTATGTACAATGTATATTGTCATAATGACTGCAGACAGCCCTTGAACGATGATATGGTAGTTTCTGCTAAATCAAAATCCTTAAGGATTCAGACTGAAATGTTTGCATATATTTTCACTTTGATGTGATACTCAAATTTCCTGTGCGCATGATAATTATCTTCCAAATGATTGGTTAACGTTGCCTGGCAATTTAACTGTGACAGAAAAACAGGCAGGCCAGAAAAAGCAATGTAGAAACAATAACGTTATGAAATTGTATATTAATTGTATTTTAACATGTCTTGTAAAATGGGTGAAATAGTGCCAGACAGTCTGTTTGTGAAATAAATGTTTCAACTCAGAGATGATTAATGGCAAGTCCTGCATTCATAAAGGAAGAAAGAAATAAAACTCTAACTAAACATTCAACAAATATCAGATGAAGAGATATGTGTCCCAGTGTGCCTCTCCTTTATTTAGTTTGTTTATGTTTCCTTTGCTGCTGACACTAAGTGCTTGTGGAGTAAACGGCTGCCTCTCTGGAAATCAGAGTTAGCGGCTGTACTGTGTACTGAGCATGAAATATTCATAAAGTCATCATGTTTTGAGAAGGCGGATTTATTTTCTGATCTATATCAACAGAACTGAAAGGATGAAACCTGGAGCTTTCTTCTGGTTTTCATTTCAAATCAATTAATTACAAATTGTACGCAGATCATCAAATGGGTAGAACAAAAACTGCTTCATATATTACAGTATTTCCATTAATAAATCAAAAATCTTTTAATTACACTAATGCTTTAGAAGTGGGTATTGTTAAAGCAAATGTATGGTAAAGTAAGATAATTTCATTTATATGCRGAGTGTGCCATGATATCAATATTAGTAAGAGTTAATGTGGTGAATGACTATTCAAGACATTGTGAAATTAATCTTGACTTTGGAATCTTAAAAATGAATGCAGAATATTCTGTTCTTCCTAGCTCTAAAAGAGTGGGAAATCAAACACAGAAGATGGTATCTTCCAGGGAAGGGAGTGTTACCCAAGACATTATGAAGTCTGTAGTTCAGGGAGAAGATATTTGGAAAAAACAGTCATGGATGGCATTACCCAAAGAATCTACTACTAAATAAAAATTGGTGGGTTTTGGTGACTACTTAAAAAAAGCTTGTASTATGTCAGTTTAGCTCCTAGTCAAAAACTGTGATATTAGTGTTGAAATTAATTCTTTCCTCTCTTGTTGCAATCATTGATCTGCAGCTACCTTTTAAAGGCAAACCCAGCTTTCACAGTAATGCATTTGCTTGTGCAGCCATTGACATATCTTGTCTTACTGCAGGTGTTATCAAGACTGCCCTTCCAAATATGGATAGAGAAGCCAAGGACCAATACCTACTAGTTATTCAAGCAAAGGACATGGTTGGGCAGAATGGTGGATTATCAGGGACTACGTCTGTAACTGTCACCCTGACTGATGTTAATGACAACCCACCCCGCTTTCCACGACGTAAGTTACTTTGTAAAAATATGACTTGTAATATTATTTCTAAACATTGTTATTTTCTTTACACATCATGCTGTTTCTAAACGAATAGGGAAAGTGCTCAGCTTCCATGTTAAGTACTTTGAGAATCATTAACAGCAAGGTTTATTATTATTATTATTGTTATTATTACTACTACTACATTGGAGGAATCTTTTTTCTTTACCTAGTATGTTTCAGATCAGTTGAAATGATGTACAGCAGGTACATTTATTAATGTGTTTTACTTCCTCTGTATGAATAAAAAGACAAAAAAAGATACACCTTAATAGATATTTAGCTCTTGCCAGTTGGACTTCAGGATGCATAGTTCATTAACTTGACTCGTAATCCTTCATATTCCTTTGGCATTTTAGCAGGATTTCTCTTGTGCATACAGTGTTTCCTAAGGAATTAATCACAGAAGAGCTGGAAAGTCATCTTCCCTCCACTTACTTTCTTTGACCAAGGTGGCTCTCATCCTAACCAAAGAAAGGAGTACACAGTTGTATGCTCAAACCTGAAGTTTGAGTTTATTAATAACATTCTGTCTGGGGTGCTTTTTTCTTAAAAAAAAAAAAAAAAAAAAAAAAAAAAAAAAAAAAGGTCCCTGCTAAATAGAATTAAAATAATGTGAAGAATATATTCATGTCCACTCCAGCCTCACCTCCAACGATACAAAAAATAGATCTGTACATAATAGGTTTCCTGTTATTTCAAGCCACCAACTGCTTGAAATAATAATAGAAAAACTGAAGTTATTTTTGAAGGTGGGAATGTTATTGGCTACAGACTGCACTCAGATACCCTTTTGACAGCATATATATAATTTTCTACTTGAATGAAAAAGCTGGAATTTTCAAGAATGCAGATGGTGCACTTACTGTTAAAGAAATGAATATATATCAGTTTCTATTCATATTCAGATTGCAAACTGCCTTATCAAGATATACAGCTATAAAAGAATAAGAGTTTATATTGATATTATTTTACTTACTTGCTTTTTTCCCTCTTTTGTGGAAAACAAAGTAAAATATTTTCTGCATTGGAACTCTGTAGCAATCACCTTATGATTTGCACTTAAGTTTTGAATTATGTTTTTGCTTCTTTGCCTTGTACTTCTCTTGTCGTAGGAAGAAATTATGCCCATAGTACTTAAAGGAGAGTCCATCACAAGGAAACATTACCAAAAAAAGGGCAATTCTATTTTAAACTTAATATATTCTGGTAGCCTGAGTAAATATTCAAGTGCATGATTTAAAGGAAGGTAGATTTTAAGAAGGCTAGATTTTTTTTAACCTACAGTCCCAGAAGACTCTGAATTCATTAAATTTTTAAATTTTATAGGATCATATCAGTATAATGTCCCAGAGTCTTTGCCAGTGGCTTCTGTGGTGGCCAGAATAAAAGCTGCAGATGCAGATGTGGGACCTAATGCTGAAATGGAGTATAAGATTGTGGATGGTGATGGTTTGGGAGTATTCAAAATTTCTGTCGACAAAGACACCCAGGAGGGAATCATAACAATTCAGAAGGTAAGTCTGATTTTTCTCACTGATTCTGTTTGGATCTGTGCAAGATGAGGGCAGGTAATGAGAGTATGAGGTTTTGTTTCTAAGAGTCTTATCTGCTGTAAAAGTTTCCATTGGCATATTTCATCTTGACTTCAGTGCATGTGTGTGTGTGTGTGATTTTGAGCTTTTTAATGGCTTACACTGAAAATTCTTGTGGGTTTTTTTGGCAATAGCTGTATTGTTCTGATGAGTTTTTTTTTAAGGCTCCTGCACACACAAGTTTAGATGGGAATCTCAGCTTTGGTCTCATTTGTCCTTGTATTAAAGAGAAAATGTGAAAATATATCTTGCAGTAAAAATGCAATCTCCAAATACAAAATGGATCCCAAACGTAATTTAAAAAAAAAAAMCAATCTAATTGTTTATGGCTGATGTTGTTCTATTCAGGAGGCACACATTACTAATGTTATGTAACATATTACTAACTATGTATCAGTAAGAATAGTTGTTTTATAAGATAATATATTATAAAAAATATTATTTACAAAAATGGAAATATTTAAAGAATTTTTTTTTTTCTTCTTGGCTTTCTATATGTACAGTTAGAAAACTAACATTTTAAAATTGAAAAATTGTGTTTATATAAAAATATTGAAACTCAGCTTTCTTACCTTGCTGCAACACATTTTAAAGAGTATCCCTTTACAAAATAAAAGTGTGCTGAAATATTTTACAAGAAAATTTAAATTTTAAGGAGAACAGGAAAAAAACCAAACCAAACCAAATGAACCAAACAAAAAAACCCCAACACCTTAGACAGAAGAATGTCTTCTCATATAATTTCATACTCTTAATGTGTGAATGCTTGGCAATGACGATACTGAATCTACAGCACTAACTCTGCTAAGCAATTTAATACGCCCTAAAATGTGGGTCTGACTTGGCATTTTAGAATATGTGTAAGTATGTTCCTGAACAAGGACCTATGTTTGTAGTTAATATGATCCCACAGCAGATTTTTCTTTCCTAAATACTCTTTAATCTCTGTAAACTTCACCTACCAGTTGTGGGCTTTTTTGTTTGTGGTTTTTTTGGTTTTGTTTTTGGCTTTTTTTTCCCCTCCTCTGGTGCATCAATTCCTTTCTAAAGCAACATAAAACTTCAGTAACATTTCTCCTTTGAAAGAAGTTAATACTGCATGATGTTGCAAAGCAATGGGCTAATTCTCTGATTCCCTGAACACCTGCTGAGAGCTGGTAAGCATCCATAGATGTCACAGCAATGGAGGATGTTCAGCACCCTTGAAAGATCAGGCTCTAATATGTGTAATGTGAATCATCTTTTTTCAAGGCAAAGCCATCCATCTTAGGCTTCTTGCAAACTGTGCTAATTTCTGCTTAGCACGTTTGAAATATAAGTGACGAAAAGTTAGTCATCTCTTTGTTCAACAGCCAAATTCAATGTGGCTCCTTCAGTTTGCTTGTTTAAGGTTTTTGAGCAAAGATCTGGAAGAAATATGCCTATCCCAGAGGGAGAGCATTTATCAGTGCCACAGTGAGCGACACTGAATCAGTCGGGGGCTTCAGCAATCTAATTTGAGAACTGATGAGTTCATTTTAAATTTTTATTATGCTCTTGTAGTCATGGTGTTTGTTCCTGGAGTCTCCTGATTCCACTTGTCATTTGTTATTTCTATAATCACTTCAGCCAGGGAGCTGAACTGGACTTTTCACTACTGAACATTTATCCTGAGAAATGCTCTATGAAATGGCTATTGGAATACATGAAAGAGGTTACAAAATTTTGACCTGATGAAATGCTCCAATTTGCTAATAATTTTTAAACCTAGATGCTGCTATATTTTGACACAAGAATTCAGGTTTTTTTCTCTGCAGCGTTAGAACATTTCTCTCCTTTACCTACTATTATCRACTTACTTTCCCCTGCCATACACAAAGGGGAGTCCCCACACTGAGGGGCACCTCCCAAACCTCTGGATGCCCTTAGCTCTTCTTCTGGACTCCAGAGAACTTGGTGCCTTGCCCCAGGCTGAAAGATCCTCCCTGCCAACCCTGCAGATAAAATGGCAGAGAACATTGGCTAGGAGGGAAGAAAGAAAGTGAAGAGCTCAAGCACAGTGGCTAACAGGCAACTGCACCTTGTTCTTCTCTGGAGGACATGTACATAGAAGACCATTAATGAGAGTGTATGCAGGTTAAATGGGCTTCAGCCACCGAGCCTAACCTGCCAGATCACTATGGAGTCAGGCAGAGGTTATCCCTGCATGATAATGTGTGCTTGTTAGTAAGGAATCAGTGAAGAAATTAAGTCTGTAGCCTGGAATCTGCTTAACCATTTTACTATCCGGCACGTGACATTCTGTACATCTCTGAGTGTAATTAGCTCTCTCCTTTTCATGTCCCTGAAATCAGCTGAGGCACTGAGAAACAGCTCAGCCTCCAAACACATGCCCATCATTTTAAACTCTTGTGCATTTATATGCTCAGATGACATGTCTGTGTACACATCAAGCAGTAAAATGCCAAGGCAAAGACTTCTGAAAAGGCACGCTTTGGTTCTAAATGCAAATGCATGTCTTAGCTTTGCATACTTCTGCTGCAATCATACATACAAATCAGCAGGCCAGGCATGAAAATCACCGCCAATATCTCTGAGCAGCTGAAGGCACTCCTCCATTCAYTTTTGTGCTGGGTGTTGTGGAGAAAGTTTGGCACCTGGTTATCGGAGTTCCACACACAAACTGAGGTTTTTACATTCTGCTTTTAGAAGGATAACCATTTTGAGACAATTTGAAAAGTTGACTTCCTCACTAAAAACTAAGACTTTTTGTAACACATAAAGAACATCAAGTAAAAAAAAAAAGTTTTCATAAAAAAAAAAATTGCGAGAAGTGAGATTTAAGAATTCATTGAGCAAAGCAGGATTTTTGAATCCTCCAAGTGGATGGAATGTGAAAGAAAATGCCCAAGGATCAGCAAGCATTGCAAATAAATTATTTATATACATAAATTCAGGAAAATTAACTTTTTTGAAAGAGAGATACCAAGAATTGTGATATGAGAAAGAGAAAAATGTTACATGGCTAGGTATTCCCCAAGATTACTTGTGTATAAGGGACTTGACTAATACATATATCGACTTGAAAGGTGGCAAAATTGGTGAATGAGATTTGGGTGTGCTTAATTTTTGGTTTGGTTTGGGTTTTTTCCATGCATATTTGAACACATTTCTTCTCTGCACCCTATGACAAAGAGACTTCAAAACATCAAAAGTCAGCAGAAAAAAATAATTGTGGTTTTACTCTAACAGTGATATTCATCAAAATATGGAACGTATTCTTTCCTCATTTATATCTCTTCTGCATTGCTAAATCCAGATATCTCTTTGGCTTGCACKGTTTATTCAGGATGGATTTTTCTCTAAACAGTTTGATAACAGTGCTATTTTTCAAACAGTAGTAGTTCTGCTCATAGTTTTTATAGCCATGGCAGGACTGGGGATTACATGTTCCTGAACATGCTAGTACTGTTGCTGCCTAGTGCCTAATGTCAGTATATACTAGCTACTGGACTAAACCTCAGTTCAAGGTAACATTTTGACAGTAGGCTGGTACTCTTATAATAACTCCCTTGACCATTCGGAATCAGACAAGGGAGGAATACTTCCTCTGTGTTTTCATCCACTTGGTCTTTATCCCTCCAAACAGTAGAGTAGGATTGTACTACCTTATGCAGCACAACTAAGGAGCATGCACACTGTACCACTGCATAATATTTGCTGCTATATGGCTTTTCACATACTTGTGACACCTTATTTTCTTTTGTCCTGGTTAGGATGTTTGAATCAGGATTAAATGAATGAGATGTGAAGTTCATGTATTCCAGCAAGTTGCTTAAGTTCATTCTAGAAAAAAAAACAAAAAAAAMMCCAAAAACCCAAACCCCACAACTTTTTCAAAATACTCTTTGGGACAAGGACTAACTTTTGTTCATTAATTTATGGTTGTCCTGGTTTCGGCTGGGATAGAGTTAATTTTCTTCCTAGTGCTGTGTTTTGGATTTAGTATGAGAATAATGTTGATAACACACTGATGTTTTTAGTTGTTGCTAAGTAGTCT
>JAYKAV010002902.1:669251-709761 GCA_035582835.1 Phoebastria nigripes | reverse complement strand
CCTCCTTTCCCTCCTTTCCCTCCTTTCCCTCCTTTCCTTCCTTTCCTTCCTTCCTTTCCTTCCTTCATCCCTCCCTCCCTCCCTCCCTATTAATTGCTTTCTTTTGATTGCTTCCTTGCTTTCTTTTCCTTTTTCTGTCTTTCTAACCTCTCTCCTTCTCCTTCTCCCTCTCTCTCTCTCTTTCTTTCTTACTATTTTTTTTAGGAAAGGTTGTTGGCTCTTCAAATTGCATAGTGATAGTGTTAATAATTGGGAAATCTAAGGGCTGGCAGGAGATTGAATCCCAGCTACAGGGCCTGCCAAGACTGGCTACATAGCAGAGGTGACAGGCATAGTCTCATGGGGAAGCTTGCCAGCCACAAAAGAGCTGAAGAGCACTACTGACCAAATAAACAACAGTGCTGGCATGGAATAAAGTAAAAAATGAACTACAGTTAACATAAAATAGAAAAAAAAAAAAAAAAAAGGGAAAGAGGGAGAGCCTTAATCCATGAAAACTGCTGTTACTGTTGTTGTTACAACTCTTTACTCCGTTCTCTCTCTCACTGTGACACAATATGGTAAAACAATTCTAATTATGTAACACGTATCTGCTCTAAGATTTTGCAGCCAAGAGGGATAGATAAAAACACAGTAATACAACAAAGTAGAAGCTGGTATATTACAACACAGAACAAACAGATAGTGTCATAAGATCATTATATCTGGGAAGTCCCGCTTTTTAACTATCTTCCATAATTCTTTCCTTCCATTTTGTTCAAAGGGTTTGGTTAATGTTATATCAATAATCTACTATATCATCGTGTGACAGTAATTGTAATGATCACACTTGGTCTGATTCGGACATTTTAATTCATCCTGAGTGTAGCGAAGTGCTCTGGAGTACATACTCGATCTAAATGAGAGTGCAAGAATCTGACCCAATATTAAATCGAATGTCAAGAATATTCCAGTTGTAAATCTAAATCTGCCTAATCAACTGCCCCTTTCTCTCAAAAGGGTTATAAGCAAAACACCCACAGGCATTTTGACCTTTTCCCTTATGCTATTTTCTCTTTGCTAAGGAGCTCATTTCCCCTTCCTAAAAAAAATTTGGAGGTAAAAGATATGTTAAGCCAAAGAGTTAAGGGCATGAGCCTGTGTTTGTCTAATGACAGTAAAGCACTGGGAGCTGACAGTGATGACATACAATCCCTTGACCTACTCTGCATCATCTCTCTTTTTTCCCTGCCCCTGCAGCTCTGGGTGACTCAAGGGCTCTTCTGCTGGTGATAGAAAGCTCTGTGCTCAGACTGCCAGCCCCCATGGGAGCAGCGCCCAGCTGGTACAGCCATGTAGCAAACTTCCAACTCACCTTCTCTTTAGCTGGGGTTCAGGAGGATGTTATTCCATGAATAAATGAAAGTTTGCCTTACAGCAGAGAGGAAGAAAGAAAAGAGAGGGGAATACATATAACCTCACTTAAGAGAGCGTTGTGGGAATGGAGCCCACCACTGTCAGCACAGGTCGCTGTGTAACTCTCTTACCTTTGCATACGGCTTTGCTTCTCTCAACACCCCAGAGAAACCGGACAGAACAAAGCTCAAAATGGGGAAACAGTGGAAACTCTTTCTCTCTAATAAGAAATCAATGAAACATTTTTACAGGCTATAATTGAACATAAATCAAAAGTTTTCTTTCATCCTTCACCTAGGTACTCGATAGATCGAAACACAGACCTGGAAAGGTATTTCAATATTGACGCCAACAGTGGAGTCATTACAACTGCCAAATCTTTGGACAGGGAAACTAATGCTGTTCATAATATCACAGTTTTGGCTATGGAAAGTCGTAAGTAACAATTTAGARATTTTATTGGCTGTTTATGTGTAAAACTTCAGGCTTGGTTGTGATCAGCTGCATTGAAAGAAATTATGACAGTTTCAAACCATGGCAGATACAAATAACTTCTTACTCAATGTAAAAGAAACTTATGTAATAAAAATTAAGAAATGCAACATATTAAGTATTTGTTCTTTCCTTTGCCTCACACCTTGTGTAGTCTTTTGACTTCTGAAAAACAAGTACAAAGGAAGATGAAATATGTTAAGCCAGCACTCTCAGACCAAGTATCATTAGAGGAAAGGTGATATGAAGTATAGAGGAGAGCAGTTAGCCAGTCTTAGTGATGGCACTCACTTAGAGTTGATTGCTGTGGGTCAGCCACAGCATTCTTAAAAAATATGAAGGAAAGGGGATGTGAATGCTTGTGTGGTTTCACTTCCTGACTCTAAGGTAAGGCTGTAGAGGATATTTTGTACCTGGTATCTTTTCTGGTGTAAGATGAAAAGCGTTGAAGAATTGAAGTCTTCAAACACATACAACAAGAATTCTGTTAATGCAAGTTTAAACCTAAACTTGCTCAGCTCTGAATACATTCTGTGAAAAACTATATATTTTTGCCTTTATAGTTGAAGAATTTATTTCTTCAAATTTCATCCTTATTACTACTCTGTTGGGTTGTGATAATAAAAGAGTTACCAGTTCTCTTACCTGCTATTTTAAAAATCCTCACTTCTTGCTTTCAGTGAGGTTAACTTAATGTTTAACCTGAAAACTAACATTTATCATTTAGTGTCTGTATGAATTTATCTTGTATTCTCAGGAGCACAATTTTGGTCTAGGAGGCCAGCATGGGAACCAAAAATTTTCGTGGGTAGTAACAAAACTGACAAGGTAGCCAATGMGGCATACCTGACACAAGTGAGAGTCTAGGAGCACAAGTAATACCTTACAATGCTTTAATTTATGTTCATGGCCTGATTGGTTTTCAATAAGCTGAGATCAGCAGAGGAAAAAGTTGGTGTCAAAATTGCTTACTCCTCTGGTATTTCACATGTGAAATAAGAAACAAAACAAAACATTTTGTGGTCTACATTTGGATGCATTGCTTTAAATACTTATAATATTTACTAAAATGTGGTTGCAATACCCTATAAAAAGATAGATACATATTTGAAGGTTTGTATAGTTTTCCATTCTGCCCTGCTCTATCACTAATATCGCCACTTGTGGTAAAAAAATAATGCAATCTCTCTTTTCCCTGCTCCAAAACAGAAGTGTTATCTAGCAAAATAAGTATAGCACACACTGATGTCCTTTATGTTTAGTCCAAAAATATCTACTGTTTAAGATTAAATGATGATGTTGGACCCTGCACAGATTTACATTTTAGCTAGAAATGTGCATCAGTTTAAGAATGTGATTCATATTTAAGGTGTTCAACATGTTAATAACAGTGTTTAAATACTTAGTTGTGTGTGCACTTTAAATASTTTGAGTTTTGCTTAGGAATACAGCTTCCACTTTTTTTTCTCTTATACATAGCTGACGGAATTATGTTTTTAACTTCTTAATAGCCTGATCAATCTGAATTGCAACAAAAATTTATTTAACCCATAATAACCATGCTATTCCCGATATGAATAGTGKTGTTCTGGCTAGTTATATGCCTTGGCGATGGTTTTACATCATCTTGCTCTTACCCTTCCATATGATGCAATTCAATGCTGTGATTAGTGAGTTAGTTTTTCAGTTTATCCCTGAGAGTAAAATCTTAGTTTAATTGAAGCGTTTGGGAAACATAAACAATGTTTCCACTAGGTCCAGAAGATCAAGCTAAGAGCTTCCTTTGTCTTTCTGGGAGGGACTGCAATTGATTTGACAAGTATATTCAAAAGAAGAATGCAAATGAAAAACGTACTGACCCAAAGAATAACTTGCAAGGATCTCTTCTTGATTGTTTTGTTGTCTTCTTTTCCTATAGAGAATCCAGCACAGATTGGGAGAGGTTATGTAGCCATCACTATCCTTGACATCAATGACAACGCCCCTGAGTTTGCCATGGAGTATGAGACAACTGTCTGTGAAAATGCTCAACCTGGTCAGGTATGGCTTGACAGATTTTTATGTTTATTTTTATCAGATAAGCAGCCATTCCTTATGAAAACCTGCCAGCTTTAAGATAAAAAAATAATCAGTTTATGGCAGTAAAAATGATGCTTTGATGTGCAGCACAAGCAAATATTCATCAAACCCTAACATCTTCACCGTACCTCTGAAGAGAAGGACTCAGGTGTAAAAATTACATGTTGAAGGTGCTGTTAAAATCTGTGGCTTTCTTACTGACGTAATGGATGCATTTGCACCTTATTTTGAATAATATTAAGAATGCGTACTTCCTCCTAATTTAACTGGGAAGTGGGAAGTCTTAACACGGAGGTTATTCTGAGACTGAAGGCCTACCATTCCTAAAATGAGTACATACTTTTATTTCCCTTAGAAAGTGTGGGCCATAAGGCCACAACTTCACAAGGGAGATGTATTCCTACCAAATTCCCCCGTTTTTAACTCCCCAAATGTCTCCAGGTAGTCCTAGATGCAACTAAAATTACCTGGTGTTGTTTATCCTTGGTGTCTCCCATATTTGGACTTTTCCTCTCAACTTCTTAAGACCTCAGAAAATACATATATTTTCTCATTCTTTCTTCTCTCTCCCAGAAAACTAGTTGATATTTCACCCATATATATCCCACGTATTCCCCGGGAAGCTTTGCACTTTTGTGCCTTCTCCCAGAATATTGTCCTTCCTGTGGCAGATGTTGTTTATTGCACATTTCAAAATCACAGCATAATTTAAATCCTCAACAGAAAACACTACAATTATTAGCTTGCGTTCACGAGAAACACAGAATATGCGTGCTCTTACTGGAGTATCTGTTTGTTTTCCCTGTGATCTAGACAGAACTGGTAGCTCTGAGTATTCATTCTTTAAGGATTGTAAGCAATGGTGACACCTTTTTCTAGAAAGAGATTTTGACAGAATTTTAGAAAATAAAATTGGAAAAATAGTAATGATGATAAAAAAACCCAGAAAATATTAATATACTTATGACTTGGCTTTTTCTTTTTTGTGTCTTTAAAAAAAAATAAATTAATTAAAATGCTCAAAATCATAATCTTCTCCTTGCAAAAATTTACAATGCAATGTTAATTGCAGCCACTGATAACTACACTAAGGGCCATACAGAAGATACACTTCTTCCACTGTTATGTAGTTTATACTTCCTGCCCTGGTGAATGACAGGACCTAACTTTCTCGCAGGCCCTGCAGATCATTGCTTTTGGCCAATAAAGTTGGTACAGGGAAAGTAAAGGGTCGAGCCACATTTTAGTTTTAATAGTGTCTGTACATGCTTAGGAGATGAGAAAAACAAAATGCAATATGAGCAGGACTCAAGAGAGGGTTGATACTTTGATGAGTAATAGAGAGGTTATGCAATGTACATGTATTTATGCTTCTTCCCATTCCAAACAATGAAATCCCGACGTATGTCAAAACAGGTCATCCAGAAAATCAGTGCAATTGATAAAGATGACCCACCAAACGGCCATCAGTTCTACTTCAGTTTAACAGCAGAGGCAGCAAATAACCACAATTTTACACTGCAGGACAACAAAGGTAAGGACATTTCTTTGGGGTAAATATTCACCGCTAACACCTTTCATTTTGAATATATCATGCTGATTATGACCTACATAAACTTCTATTCTGGTAAGGACATAAATTAAAGTACAATCAGCCTGCAAAATAATTTTATCTGTAGATTATTTGTCAAGGGAATTAAACTGTTGTTTGAATTGTTTAAAGCCTTGAGCCAAACAGAGCAGCTTCAAACCTTTCTTCCCTCCCCCCCCCCCCCCAAGAAGTCACTCTTCTCACATTTTTTCCTTGTATTTATAGGTTTTTATCTAAATTAGATTTTACCTTGGGACAGTGACTGAAAAATGTCCAGGAATTCATGTTTTATTAATATAACTCAGGGCATAAAAAATGAGTGCACAGTAAATTGAGAAGTTTGGTTTTTTTTTTTAGAAAAACACATCTTTTCAGTAAGTATACCACCTACTGAAGAATGCTTTTGATAATGGAAGCTGCCTACAATATTTACACAGACTTCTTATGACTGTTTCCCCAAAGACTTAGGCAAAGACTCTCATTGACATCACATTTCTATTAGTCAAAATATCTGAGAACACATTTCTAATTAGTGTACTCATTAGTTGCACTGCATAGTATGGCAGCTGGACATGTATCAGTCAGTTTAGCTATTAGCTGAAGCAAATAGAACTAAATAGACATTATGTTACTCTTGCATTGCTCTTTTATAGGTCAGTACTAAACCAGAGCTACAAAGTCATCCTTATTAATAAAATAAGAAAAACAGACATATGGTGGACTAAAGAGTACTGTTTGTACAGACAGACTTTGAACAACATTCACTAAGTATAACATGTGTCCTAATAAAGTTCTCTCACACAAATATTTATTGCCTTACCCTGCACGTAGTTACTGACATGCTTAATTTTCTTCATATAAGCAGCTTGCAGTTCGAAACTAAAGACTGTAATAGTAATAATGATCAAAACAGTAAAAAAGCACTAGAATAAGACTCTATTCAGAAATCTGATATTGTTATAAGTACTATAAAGTATTTAATGAAAAGACAGGCCCTCTTCCAGAGAACTTATAATTTGGAAAAATTAATAATAGACCTTTGCAATGCCAGTAAAATCAATGGAGTTACAAGACACTGCAGCAGTTGCCTCTTTCAATGTTAATTAATTTTATGCATATCTCATATGATGCTATATGAAGAAGTGCTTGCATATTTTGCCAGACATGTCATAATAGATGACACAATAAGATAACTTCACAGGACTATAGACATATCTGTCTATAAATAGATAGATAAGTAGACAGATAGATAGACAGACCGACCGACCGACCTTTTCTATACATTCTAGGAGATGTAACTCCCTACCTCTCAGGAGCTGTCAACCTGTATTGAACACAGTGAGTTTTGCACATATTTTCTGGAACACATGGACTTTTTAATCACCCAACTCAGAGCAGCATCGAACCATGCATTTTAGATTGATTATATTAGTCATCTTGACTCTCAGATGAGACTTAAAACAAGTGCATGTCTTTGTTACATGTGTAATTACCTGTATTTGTGCACCAACTGGATTTTTTTTGCATTTAAAAAATATTTTATTGGTCTTCAGAACTTATTCTCCTATTAATATGTTCATCCCTTCCATTAATATGATATCTATATCTGTAAATAATTGAAATAGACCCTTGGAAATTAGACTTGAAACAGGTATATAGATATTTAATCTGATCACTGAAGGGTGAATTTTTTCTTTTTTATAATGATCTCATCTTCAACTATCTATCAAGAGAGTGGAGCTGTGAGCTTAACTGAAACCAAATAGACCTCTGCAATTTTGAAACAGTCTTTCGTGGAAAATATAAATCTTTTTTTTTTAGTGGGGTATCATTTCTCAGCTGATCCTATCCCTGCAGCTTCAAAAATGTATGACCAGGAAAGATAAACTTGTTGGAATAATATAAATGTGTTTATAAAGTCTTTTAAGTGAAAGACTGTATTATTTATAGGCTTGTGTTTTAGAAAGGTYATGTGTTTTATATTTATCTTTTTATTTCTTTATCTAGATAACACTGCAACAATATTAACCAGAAGAAATGGATTCCGAAGACAGGAACAGTCTGTTTTCTACTTGCCAATATTCATTGTGGACAGTGGATCACCTTCACTTAGTAGCACTAATACCCTCACCATCAGAGTCTGTGATTGTGATGCAGATGGTGTTGCTCAGACATGCAATGCAGAAGCATATATCTTGCCTGCAGGACTTAGCACTGGAGCCCTGATAGCCATATTGGCTTGTGTCTTGACACTGCTAGGTACGTCTTCTTCCTGTTATCCTTATTTTCTGTTCAATGTATAGTAATTAGAAATATATATATATTWAAAAAAAGCTTCAACACCCCCCCACTCCGATTTCTGTAAACAGGGACACCTAACATTCCAGGCAGAGCAGCATTTTGTATCATGAGCCACACAAAAACTTTAGTTTGGGATTTTCAAGTTCAGATACTTTTTTTCTATGTCAAGCTGCCTCCAGACGTATATATGAAATGATAGTAAAAGAGAAAAAGATCACTTGCTTCAAATGTAATATTTAAGAGATAGACAATGCAGTTAATGCAAGTATTTGGTTTAGCATACTCCCCATATAACCAGTATCAGYGTGTGTCCCTTTTTCAGAGATATAGCTATTTTTAAACATTTATTGATTTGCATAGAACAAAAGACATTCAGAAAATACAACAGATGCAATTTACTGATGGGAATCATCATATTTAATTGAATATCTTCTACAGAATGATCTTTTGTTACTTCTGCAACTGGTAGCACAGTTGGATTTTATGTTGTGCAGTGAAACTGCAACTAGATAAACAGTGGAAAAGAGTGGAACAGTGTCAACATCTTAGTTTGGTTAGCATTTCTCATTTCATGCCTAGTCCTTAAACAAAATGACTACATGGTAATAGTAAAGGCCCAAATCRAGGAGGAAAGATGAAGGATCACCCTGCATCTGCAGGATGCAGGTGAGCAAAAGTGCAGTTTTGCTTATTGTCAGAAAGATCACATGTTAACAAGGATACAGATTCAACAGACAGGAATTTTCTTGACTGTTATCAATGGAGAGATTTTTCTATTCCCTGGCTGTACATATCAGTCTAAGAGAAAGGGGAAGATCATAGTCTCCTCAGGTTGGTATAATCCCAGTGGTGATTTATCTGTCACTGTTATCCAAGTAATTTGAATAGGTCAAATCAAGAGACTTTTGTCCACACTTCTGTTCATGGCAGTATTTCAACAACCTATAGATTTCCCTTCTTATTGACTTTGATTCACCTCACTGTAAACCATTAGAAGGAAATGCCCCTTCTGCTACAAACATTTCTAAAGGACTCAAAAAAGGAAATCCTCTGGCATTGTTGTTACAGAGTAATAAAACCCACTACCTCTGCAATGAACCCAACCGACTTACTCAATAGCTATGTATAGGAGGTGGCATTTCCAGAGTTTTCCATCTTTGTGACAAAAAAAAGCTAACAACATAAGTTTGTTTAAACTCACTCAACAAATGGTTAGGCCTAGGTTTAAGGAGAAATGGAAGGGAATGATTGCCAAACGTTTTAATGAACATTTTTTAAGTACCATTTTTCTAGTAGCATTTCTAGGCCATTTATACGCCCAAATGAACTTTATTTGGACACGAAGCTAAATGGTAGAGTTCAAAAAGATATACAAAAGATTCTCTCATATCAACTGGTATTGGCATCAGTGGAAAAACACCTATTTAAAAATTTGGTCCGAGGTACTTAAGAAGAAAAGTTCTGTAATAGCAATTCACTTCATCCCAAATTGAACTGTCACCATTTCTGTTACATATAAAAAGGGAGTTTCTGAAGATTACATAAGAAACTACTGTAGATACAATGCAGCCTGGCCTGGGCATCAGCTTTTCTTAAATAGGAGCCATATGTCTTAAAGAAGAGCGTTGAGTGGAGACACAGCATGTTACCAGGCAATAACTTGCTTATTCTACTCAGTACACCAGGGTTCAAATACGACCAATCAATCAAGAAAACTGAGTTTTTATTCTGGTCATTTTTAGAGTGTGCCGAACAAGCACTTAGTAAAGAATTGACGATAAGCTCTCTGAACATAGTGTTTGAATAATGAGCTGTGCACTGAAGAGGAATCTGGCATATGACCACCTTACCATTGGTATTATTTGTCAAAGAATTGGACTTCTGAATACAGCTGTCCGAATGCATCACCACTGTTTATCCAAATAGACATTTGTATCTGCTGTCATCACTTCCAATCTGAACTGTTCCTTTTGGGTACAGTTCAAAGCTGCAGGCACAGTTTAGGCTGCATTTGTGTGCTAACCCTGGCTTTGAGTCCTGCATTTTGGTACTGTATCCTGCTGCTGTTTTGTTCCCAGCCAGGTGCCAATCTTCACAAGGAAGAGGTGCCAAGCATCACTGCTGCCCAGTGAAACCCCAGGCAAGTGTCGTTGCTTGTCTAGTCCCAGAGCCTTTCTTCTTCTCCCATTTGTTCCTAGAAGACATTTTTTGGGATCAGCTGAATGGCAGTACTGCTAGGAATTTACTTTCTCCTTTTCCCATTTTTCTTTTCACATCCATTCCTGAGAAAAAATCCTGAAGATGATACACTAGCACAGCATAAAAAATAGGCTTCAGCTGTTGGCAAGTGGTTCCAGGGCTGGGACCAAGGGAGGCACCTTTTTGTGTAAGAGTTTATCAGTGAAAAGAGGAGACAGGCTACCAGATCAAAATTTTTTTCTGACCCAACATTAACACGCAGTGCAAATCCAGTCACATTCATCAATGTCATCTCAATGTGAGTGCCAGTTGAAAAGCAGAGGAGGCATGAGATTTGCATAAATGTCATGGATACATGTATTCTGGCACTAGTATCTTGAATTCTCAACAAGCTCTTATCTTCTTGAAGTTAGTATGATGTACTTTGATATTTGTTCTTGCCCCATACATCCATTTGTCTAATAAATAACCATTTGTCTTGACCAAGGCTCAGATTGTCTCAGTGGGATTTCTTAAGTGTTATTCTTTTTACTTAAGCAACCAATCAATTTTAGATAAGCACAATGTTTTCACTGATGCTAAGAAGGAAGAATGTTACTAAATCATACTAATTCATTATAATTGCATATAACATGGTGTAGATTATTTTTTCAAACTAAAATAATTTTTAAAGGTTAAAAACATTTTACCAAAATCTTTTCCCCTCCTCATATTGACTGATAGAGATTAAATTCTAAATTTTATTCCACAAGAAAGTTCCAGTACTTTGTTAATTACTCAAAACAGCTTTATAATTATTCACTCTGCAGTGAGGCTATGTTTTAAAGAAAAAAAAAATATTCTATAAAAAGCATATGAAAAGCTAGTTTGTATTCATTTTAGACTGTACATAATTTTTAGAGCAGTAAGTAGGATTTTTTTAACTCCTCTGAAAATTATATGGTAATTTAATTCAAGGTAATTTGTTTTTCAGTTAGCATCTTCCAGATGAAATAATTGCTTTTGTAACAAGTGTTTAGCATAAAATGTGTACATAAAATCACACAAAAAAGAATGTTCACCTGTAGATAACTCAATCATATTTGAGAGGTTAAAGATTTTCTTTGTACTGAAACAATGGAAAGCTAGATGGACATAACGCTTTTTAATGATTTTTATCTTCCATACATCTGAATATAATCTATTAGTACCACCTATTTTCTTAGAAACACTAAAGAAAGCCTCCTATTAGTGTGGTACTAGAGTTTACAAGTTAAGAATACATTGATTAAACTTCAAAATACAGATTTAAATTATTATTTTTTCAGCTGAAAAACAAGGAATTTGTTATTATCACAATACCTACAAGAACCCAATTAAATCAGCACACATAATTGTGAGATTCGTAAACAAGAAGAAACAGTCCTAATCATAAGGATCTTATTCTCTAAATAGGTAAAATGTGTACAGAATGTGACTATGTAGTATGTGTGGGGTTTGGTCTCACAGTTTTAAAAGTGATAAATCTAGAACCATTTTAATTTGGCGGTATCCAAACTAAGTAATTTAAAAGGTGGTTGAGTATGCAATGCAGAAGCTGTTTTCTGAAAGTTATAGAGCCTATTAGGGTCACTCAGTATGGGCATTTAAAGGTCACAGTCACTTTGCAAATATCAATCCGAACTGATTAAACAACAGTTATATATGAAGCTTGTTAACTGGGAATTAAATGCAGGTTTCCTGAGGCTTGGCCTCTGTAATCCCCAAATCTCATCTGACTGTACTGGCAACTGCAAGGTATAACTAAATAGGTTATTAGTGTGCTGCTTAGATGGCTGAGGATCTCCAATCTTCAGCTTTATGAATCATGACACGCCTAAGGCATAAACCAATGTGCAGATTTGCTTGCAGCTGATGTGGCTTATTGCTATAGTAAATGCCAGGCTTAGGGGTGTAGCGTATACAAGGCATGATAATGTTTGTGATTTAGCTCTGTCCCTTACTGTATAGCTCTGCATGTAGTCGTCTCCCTCAGGTTGTCTCAGGGCTTTTATGGCTTCCTTACAGTTATGTTGCAGTTGCCTTGAGTACAAAAGGAAAGATTAATACTAAAACAGAGAAATATGCTCAGGTGACCTAAACCTGACCTTTTACCAGATCATACCAAAATGGAAATTTCATAATAATTTCATAATAATTCCATAAAGCACACTGCAAAATGGCAAAGCAAAAATCCACTACTGTATTCAAAGGTGTTTGTTTAAAGACTGATTTAGGTGAACTGAAACTACTGATATTATCATTACATCTGTACTGACACAAGGATAAAACTATGTATTACAACAGCTAATATAAATACAAATGACATTTTCTCTTGGCTATTGTACCTGTTAAACAAAATCAACATTTTTAACAATTCAGGCACATTAGAACAAAAAGGTTAGTTTAGATCTATCTTTATTAGTTCTGGTTATTTAGTCTTTATAATTAGTTACTTCTAATATCGATTGGTTTATTTATTTGTTCAATCACATATGAAATCAGTATTACTCTTTCATCTCTTTAGCATGAGTTCGGTGTACCAGCATGGAGCCAAACTAGTGGCCTCAATGTGCAATATGTATGTCCTTAAAGCTTTTTCATTGTATTATTTCTTCTCTAAAAAGCATAAAATTTCATAAAATTAGGTTTTCTAGACGTTCAGCCAGTCACTAATTACTGACTTAATCTCTGCTTTTGTGATAAATGTARGAAAAAACCCCACCATGACTTAATGAGAAATGAATAAGCTTTAAAACCATTTGCACTTGGTTTAGATATCAGTGAAATTTGTTTTGGGCTTGTATTCATCTCTGCAGTTCCTGCAATGCAGCTAAAGGTTTGTTCATTTAGAGGTTAAACTTTACTGTTCATAGCTGTTGGAAAGGCTAGAAATTAATAATCTCATAAAGCCGTCTAAATGCTAAAATATTTAACCTTTAGAAAGACTCCATATTTTTCTTGGCTTCAAGCATGTGTGAGATGTACAAGGAATACTATATAAAACATTCATTGTATCTTGATTTTTATTGTACCTCTAGGCGGACCTGCCTACTAAGTTTAGCATTTTTCACTTATTAGCAGGTATTTAACTTTCAAAATGAAGTATGTTAAGAGGCACAGTGGTGTGAAAATGCATTTACACTTGAGTAAAGGAAATGATTAGCTGCTTACTTACATGGCAATAAAAATTGTGGCAGTAAATGTTAAAAATAATAATTAAAAAGTTATGTCAATAGCAATCTTGGCTTAAATGTATATCTGTACTGTCAGCAAGCTGATTTGTCTTTCACTTTAAAATATCTTTTATAATAAGGAAAAACATTAAGAGTGGAGTGCAATTGTCTCTATGATGACAGTTTTATGTTCTCTGCTGTATAATTTACAGCTCAATTTGTATTATACAAATATCAGAATGTTTTGAAATTTCACAAAAACCACTTCAAAGGTCAAAATCTTATCTTGTCAAACTGCTTATGTAAATATTGTTCAAAGCAAAATGCCCCAAACTAGTGGCTTCTGAATTCAATACATAAAGCATGAATTAGGGAGATGCCAGGGGCAAAAAAGTGAGAGAGTGATGCTGATGCTGCAGTAATATAGAGTCACAAGGCATCTGTTAGTAGATAGATCATTAGATGTATGCCTGGTAGCTACTGAAAAAAGGGGGAAAAATATTGCCTAATATATTTTTCAAAAAGTTTAGAAAAAATTGAACTTGTTCCAGTTTTATTTTTAGACATGCATGGCTCCAAAGGAAAATATAAAGAATTGCAGAAAGTCCACCTTTAAAGTCATCGTATGCTTTAGCCAATTCTGAATAGTACCATAACATCTGTAGACATATCATACAGTTTTCTGCATGTACAGTCTCTGAATGACTGGTTTATTCTAACCAAGTGATCCCAGTATTAAATCATGCCTCACGATGACTAGATTGATACTGATTTTAAAAATTCCTCCATGAAAAGAAGGGCTTTCAAGAATGGCAGTCCTACATCATACAATTATGTAGGTCACTTTTGAGACTACCTAGGGAAGCTCAAGCTTAATTTTATCTATATCAGCTTGTGCTTTTCGAGATGTTTATACAGCATTTAGTTGGCATATCAAAGTACTGTAAGTAAAGATTGTAAACCTTAGTCATACGAATGCATATAATCACATATTCTTAAGATTAAAAATAAACATAAAATCAGAAGAAATTAATTGAATGTGGAATGACACTTCCTTTTCAACGTACTGTTATTTTTACAGTCATAGCAATGTCTGCTATTTTCTAGGAGTATCATTTTCTAGGAGGATGATTCACACTCCATCATGTCCCACAGATAGGTGCAATATTCATATTACTGGTTCCATATTTTGTGTGTCAGCAATGATGTTTCTCTACCAAAACTGTATTTGAACAAGAGGAGCCTTGAGTTAGTTTCTCCCAGTTCTTTTGGCTGTCACTGCAGTTTAGTATTATCTTTCAAGCTGAAAGAAACTTTAAGGATTAAAATTTAAAAAATAATTACATTTCTCTAGCACTGGCTGATCCAATAAACTCCAGCCCTAGCAGTTCTCATCAGATGTAATTCATAAACCTCAAGTACAGTACTTTGCACTTTATAGGAAAATGAGGTCTTATATAGAGATACTTTTAATCCATGAACTAAGACAGTCTTATTTTACACATTGCTTAACAATTCAGTGTTCTCCAATGTACGATTTTTAATTTTTTTTTTTTTTCAGCAGAGATTGGCCATATACTTTAATTCAGTCACTTCCCAAACCACGGTTGTTAAATTCTATTCAGCTACTTTATGAATGTGCTTTTATCACTTGGGCAATTAAGAGTTCAGGAAAAGGTCTTTTTTTTATTTCATGGCTGTGAGATTGTAATAGTCAGACTGAACCAGTCCTAAAATTTATGGTTAGCAGACAGCATAGGATATAGAATTAGAGATGAAGACGTTAATCCAGAATGGTTTTGGAAATAGATTCTTTAACGTCTAAAAAKCTTATGGTTTAAAAGCTGTTTCAGAATCTGTTAGGTTTCAAATCTAACTGCATAAATTGCCTGCTCTTTTCTTGGGTCTTTGCCATATAAATTAATGAGTACTTCCACCACTAGGAAAAAAATGAGGAAACTTTAACATTGCTAAAACTCCAGTCTTTCTGTGTTCCAGTTCTTGTCTTGCTGATTGTCACCATGAGGCGACGGAAAAAAGAGCCCCTCATTTTTGATGAAGAGAGAGATATCAGAGAGAACATTGTCAGGTATGATGATGAGGGTGGTGGAGAAGAAGACACCGAGGCTTTTGACATGGCTGCCTTGAGAAACCTCAACATTATCCGAGACACCAAGACCAGAAGGGATGTGACACCTGAGATTCAGTTCTTGAGCAGACCAACTTTTAAAAGCATCCCAGATAATGTCATTTTTAGGGAATTTATCTGGGAAAGACTAAAAGAAGCTGACGTGGACCCATGCGCGCCACCCTACGACTCCCTGCAGACATATGCATTTGAGGGGAACGGCTCGGTGGCAGAGTCGCTCAGTTCTTTAGATTCAATCAGCTCAAACTCTGACCAGAACTACGATTACCTAAGTGACTGGGGCCCTCGCTTTAAAAGGCTTGCGGATATGTATGGGACTGGACCAGACTGCTTATACTCATAGCCTTGGAATCTTTCTCTGAAAATGCACTGAAGAATACTAAAACAGAAAACTCAACCTTACAGACTGAAGAAAGTTGTAAATATTTCTCCATTTTTAACCTTTTAGGTTTTTTTGCCTTGGTGGAACATATCTTCATTAGACTTGTCCTAGGGACTGCACTGACCACASAGAATATGAGCATTTGGTGGCATTTTTGATAAAATGAAATGCTCAGCCACGTTCAAATAGATAGCAACCCTCAGATACCTGCAGAGGCAACTCATTTTCAAGAGTATGTTATGCACTGTGACCTCAATGAGCCAATGATACTCTGTAGATGCCTTTGCAGTATTGCTATATCTAGAACACAGAGTCTCTGGTATGAGATAAGTGTAAGAAGAAACAAATTGACAAATATAATATTAGTTCAATACAACATTACAATATATAGTATTTACAGATGCAAGTTTTTTTTAACAAATTTTCTTTACAGTGTTGCATGCAGCTTGCTAGGCCAGAAGCAGAAGGACAGACATAAAAACAAACAAAAGCCCAGCAGATCATTTTTTTGGTTCTCCCTGTTTGTTCTCAGAGCTATTTAATTAGAATTCTCTGTAATTTTCTGGGTAGTTTTATGAAAAATTACTGTTTGTACTAAGAAATTCCACAATGTTTGTCATCAGCTTACTGAAGTAGTTTACAAACCACATAAAATGAGAAATATGGAGGGGTATCCTTATGGTTGAAAAGTTTTGTGATGCCCATGTAGGTATAGAAAAGCTGTTGCTATCTATTTGCTATTTTTTATTATCTCTTCTGATTTGTACAGGAGAATTTATCCTTTTTTATTATTATTTGACATAAAGTGTTATATTTATTTTGGAGCTCAAATCTCCGCTAAATTCAGGTCCATTTTACTGCCTCATGGTATTAGACTTGTCAGAACATGCAGATTTTTCTCCAGTCTCAGATAAATGTAGGAAATGAAGCATGGAAATGGAGAAATTACAGTAAAGCAATCTCGCCTGCCATTCATCTCTCAGAAAGGAGAGCAGCTACAAGGACATGCAGTTGTTCTTCTGAGCCATTACAAAGTCTGAGACATTTAAATAAAACATTTGTACATTGAATTTTCGGAAAGAAGACTACAGAGGTAGCTGGGAGTGTCTTTAATGCAAGATTTAATTTTCAAGGTTAAACATGCTATATGCTTCAAAGACTGTCAACACCTTGCTTTTCTCCTTCCACTTCTCTCTTGCTGCTGCTGAATCACAGTAAAAGACTCTTTTCAATTTCTTTCTTATGTTAAGCAATGTAATGCTATTAACTCCAGAAATCATCTTTAGATCCTGCTGCACATAAGTATTTTTCCCCAAAGATGTTAACTCACTACACATAATTTCTACGCTGGTTCAGGAGTGCCAAAACAGAAAGACAACTGCTGTTGGTTAAAATACTGTACGATTTTGAAGTAGGATTTCTTAGAATAAGACAACTTTTTTATGATTCTGACAATATTTATACTTCATCTTTCATGATTTATTACTAGATAATAAGGCATATATTCAAGTAAAATAGTGGTTTTAAGTATTATTTCAGATTGTTTTGTTTTAGATAATCTGTAGATGGGTTCCTAAGTTACGCTTTGCTCCTGCAAACTTTTTTGCTTGTACCTAACTTGAAATGACTTGACTTGCCTGCAATTACTGAGAGGCATACAGTATTGTTTGCAGGACTGTGTTTGTGAATAGAAGGTACTCCACAGAGGATGGTGCTAAAAGTACTTCTTTCTGAAAGAAGGATCCTTGTACTAAATTCCTAATGTATGGGTGACACCAGGATGGGAGATGGGAATTATCATTAATGCTTTGTAATTTTTGCAGCCCAGCATTATCAATTAACTATGTGAAAGTGGCCTTCAGTTCCATCAGAGAAAACAAAATAATTTTAATCATCTGCAACATATTTAATTTGAGTTACATTTTGGTAGACAATAATTGTTTAATAATTCAGTAGATTTGCTTCTAGTTGTATTAAATATATATATATAGGTGTGTATATATATATATAAATATGACAGATTTTGTAATGGAACTGAAAGATGTCACCCATGACTTTTAGTCATACATGTAAAATTTTCAATAAAAAATTTAAAAAAAAAGAAAATTAACCATGTGTATGCAGTTTAATGAGAGCGAGATATGCTGCAGGAGTTAAGCAGGTATTAAATCAGCAAGGTGCTGAGAGAACAGTTTTTTATTAATCTCCTTGTTGTTTGTGGGAAGATAATTCATGCATCTGGATTAAGATGTCAAAAATGCTGATTTTAGCACATAACACTCAAAGGAGTTTTAAATGTGATTTAGAGTAAACAACACAATTCCTTTGATTTTCCACCTCCTATATCTGTAAAAAACCCCAAAGCTCCTCTGTTATGAAACTATGTTAGGGTGGGTTTTTTGGTGTGTTTTCTATGGAAAGAAATATGCTTTACTCTAATGCCATAAAAACTCTTGCATATATATGTTTTCTGTTGCACAGTTCTAAAATAATCGAGTAAATTTGTTGTTACATTATATATGCTTACCTATTGATTACATTATTGCAGTAAGAAAGAAAGGTGGAAATCCCTTACGTTTGATGACAGATGTTACTATAGTACATATATATGGTCTGTACAATACACGTTATATAATGCTCTCCATAAGTTACCATGACTATAGGTTTTCACAGCTTATAATCTGATTCAAATTCTTTCTTTGAGTGTTATTTATATTGCATAGCCTGATGTCATAAAGTATATTCCACTGACTAAATAGTGTAAAATATAAGAAATATTTCCTCTGTCCTGGAAAGTTTATGAAATTTTTTGAGCAAATTAATTAGAAAGGCCTTTTAAAAAGACTTCTCATTTTATTTATTTTTTTAACTTTCTGAAGAGCTCCAGTATCTAACTAGAGGCCACAAGACCTCCTTAAAAAGTATGTCAGACTTTGCAGCCACTCCCATCTTATAGTGAAATGCCAACATCTCTTTCCTTCTACCATATGACAATTGAATAGGCTTATTTTAAATTGAGATTTCCAAGCGCCTTGAAAAGCATATGGTTTTAAGAATGCTACTAAAAAAATCCACGTAAAGTTAACCCATTTGAAGAAGACTTAAGGCAAGACTCCTTACTCTGCTTTGACCAGTGTAAAATCTACTGAATTCAACAGAGTTAAACAGTGGACATTCTGACTTACATTTTTTATTCAAAAGAATAACATCAGTGTACTTACTCTATTAAGTTATATCCCCACTAAGACATAGCACAGGCCTTCCTAAGCCTACCAATTCTGATAGCTGGGTTAATACAATAACTGCAGGACTCATGAAATTTGATGACACCCACTGAAACCTCTCTTTCCTCCTAAGAAATAAGGGAGAAAAAAAAATTGCCTCCCTTTTACTTGTCATTTTCTTTGTTGTTTTGAAAGGGGAATTTCCCTTTAAAGTTAAGGTGTTTTCTCAGTTATTTTATCCTATTTACCCTTCAGGTGCTGGCACTCATCAATAACAAAATATTTCCTGTCCTTTTTTCTTTTTAGAGATTTTGGATGAAAGCATGTTATGAAATATAAAATGGCAGCATCTTATTTTTATGGACAAGTACTCTTGTATGATAAAAAGAAAAGTAGTAGTTTGTCATTCTGAAAAAGAAATAAATATACTATAAAGCATACAATTACATTGACTTTTAAGATCATTAAAGAGTTGAAAGGCGAAGACAATTACCTATATCAAATCTAGGATTAAATTCTTGGTTGCAGCCTGTCATGTGGCTGATTTTATTTTTCTATATGTAGAATTTTTCTCCACTTTAGAAACTATGTAGAGCAATTCTGCTTTGAGACAACATTGTATTCACCTCATTAGTGATAGTTAGATGGGGTGAAGTACATTTTTATTGGTCTGTGACTCTAAAAGTGAATTGCAAAAGATAAAATGTCATTTTATTTATTTGACAGAAACAGGAAGGTCTACAAGATAACCAGAGGTCTACAAGTTGCAGTCTTAACTATGGCATCACTAAGTTTCCCCGATATCTATCTAAATTTCCCGGATATATCCTGAGATATAGTTACACCCCAGCACCATTTTTTCCACACCAAGAATTCTTCCTCTGCTCAGTATCAATGCAGCTAAAAATGTATTGTATTGTTTACTGAAAAGTTTTTTATGGATATCTACCTGCAGTTTTATTCTTTGAACTAGGAGTATCACAGTACACAACAGGAATAATCTATTTCCTAGATGAAGGGAATGAAAAAAAATATCCACATATGAATGCTATACTTTGCTTTATGACTATAGTTTATCATTTCTCACAAAAGAGAAAAAAAATCTTTCAAAGATGTGGTACATAAAATCTGTGAAACCTTAGACCATACAATTGCAGACAGAAATATATTGGTTGAAAAAACTTGATTTACCTAAGCATTATATGACACAAGATTGTCCTGGAATCTTTATGTATCTAATCAAACACAATGAAAGCAGAAAACAGCATAGGAATTTCTTGGAAATCAGAAGAAAATCTGATTTGAAGCCACAGTGGTGTATCATATGCATGCTTCTTCTCTTATCTCATATGTGAACACATATTTCCTAAAATTATTTGTATATTTAAACATTCCACCCACATGTTATTTATTTTAAAATACCTTATTTAACCAGAGAGTATCTGAAAAAATTAACCCTACTCTCAAAAATTCTGTCTATCCCCATTATTGTCAGAGGTAGAAAAATATGGTTTAGACTCAGGCAAAACTTTTAAGATTGCCCCCACAATAAAAGCAAATTGTTTTCATATTTTGACCCAAAATAGTTTAGAAGCTGTTAGAAGTGTTGCAAGGACTGCTATTTTCATGATGGTTTAAAGCCATAGGTTATTTTATAATAAAATGGTATCAGATTGAAATTCCTATTCCTAGAAATGGCATAAAGTTTAATGGAGTTTAATATTTGGTTGTTTAACTAAGGTCATAAACCTATTGTGCATCATAACAGCAAGCTGAATGCTGAACCAGGGCTAGAAAAAAGTCAAGAATTTTATTTTCTCCTTCTACTCCCCACCATCTCTGCCAAAGTCAGAATTTCTTTTCATTGTACATCAAAGCAAAATCATGCTGAGTTTAAGTTAGACACAGCAGGGAATTGGATCTTAGTCTCCTCCTCACAAAGGCTAAAAGACTATTTACTAGGTCATTCTATTCAATTATTCCTGTCTGATGATGTCTTGACTCCTAGGTCATGCTAACTGAGACCTGTGCAGTTCTTGGTTTTTTTTCTTTTTTTTGTTATTATTAAAACTGGTATTCTTGGTGAAAAGCTTACATTTGGATGAGTTTACTTTTTTCATTGGATTTTTTTTTCTTTTTCTTTGGTCAAAAACATACCAGCCAGGTATATCCTGACTTTTCTTCAGTTTTGACTTCAAACCAACCTTTTTCTCTTCTGTTAATATCACAAAAGAAAGTCCTGAGATGTTCCTTCTCTTTGATATCAAGAAGCTATTGAGAAAACGCTAAACATAGCATCAACAGACTGCAGTGAAACTAATCTGTCACTTTCTCTAAACACGAGCTCACAAACACTATAGTTAAGCTGCCATTAACACCATTCAAATAATGACATGGGTCTAATCTTACAACTTCAAAATATACTATCATTTTCTGGCACTACTATCAGCAATTTTCAGACATTTAGCAAAATCAATTTTTAGAATTGTCAAGGTTTGTTACCTGTAGCTCACTTTCATCATTATTATTTACATCATGGTCTTGATGCACAGAAAAAGAGGGAAAAGTTACGGAAGTATAACAGCACAAGTACAAAATGCCCCTATGTGTACTGACTTTTAATGCAGTGTTTTAATTACTGCTCTACCTTAGTACTTCCTAATACATTGATAGCTTTTCCTCTCATTGAGACTAACTATTCATCAATTAGGATAAGTGTGATATCCAGCCAGACATTCAAGCCACATTAGACCATTCGAGTCTGACAAGAATGGTCAGTCTGAATTTTAATGTCCTTATATTTCCTTAATGATCAAAACATCCTTTATTATTATCACACTGTTGAAATTATATGGAGAAAGAAGTGTTTACTGATGCACCTAAAAAATGCTAAGTGAAATTGTGATCATGTTGACGTACTTGGCAGATCTCCCTATGGCTTTCAAGAGGTGTCAAGATTTATACATTGTTAGGGGAGACTGATAAATGACCACTTACAGCATCGACATGAGAGACTGTTAATTTGAGCTGGATACCCTTTCTTTTTACACAATCTCTTCTACTGACTTTCCTTTTCTAGAAGCCACAATCTGTGTCTTTTAATGGTAATGCAAGTAGCTTAATAGAATGTTTTTAATGGCATAAACTACTTACTTGCCACCAGCACAGTACACACAACCTTGCTGTGACAAGCAGTACCCTTGCTCACAAAGATCATTTCTGTGCACATGCAAAATACAGACAGTGTTACAAAAGCTTTACACTTGATGAAGTACCAATGGTGAAATACTGTTTGGAGAAAAAAAAATAAATATCTCTTTCTCCCTAAAATTAAGAACATATAGAATTTCTGAGCTATAAAATCAAATTTTATACCTTTCCTCAGACTGTGTGACCCTCTGTAGCTTTCCCGACTTCCGTGACTGTAGATACAATCCAAATGGATCATAATCTTCCTGTTTTGGAGTCTGTTATCTCACTGTTGCTTGAGATTTTGTTAACATAGAAGGGGGCTGGAGCAACAAAACAACAGAGAGATTAAGAGTACCAAGCTTTTCCTGGTGTTTTTATTGCTTCATGCATGACCTAATGATGTGAAAAATAGCATTTTACCCGATGCTACTGGAATACAATTTGCTCTGAGCTAATAATGTTTCCATCCTGCGCAACAATTTCCAACAGTCTACAGGACTTGCCCTGGTCTCATATTCTTATTCAAATAAAAAGAAAGAACTATTAAAGAGAAAGATTAAATATCTAAGTGATAAACTTAATAAGAAATTTGCTATTCCTCAAAACATTGTTTTCCTAGTTTATGTGTGATGAACACATAAATGGAGCTCTCATGGGACATACAACCTGTTGATGCAATTACTATTTCTGGCTGGATATTTGTTCATATTTTTTTCCCCTTCAGTTTCTAGTAGAGTTTGACTGTGACATATAGAAGACAACTACAGCGATGAATAAGTACAGTATATTTACCGCCAAGGACACTGTGAAGATTCAAGCAGTGTAAAAAATATTTCTTTAAAACAGGTTAGTGAAAAGATGAATATTTTGTCTCCCCCTTTCTCTTCTTCTTTTCCCTTCCATCCTCTGTCCCCTCAGAGATAATATACTACACTAAAGCTTTTGCTAATATATTTTTTTGCTGTTTTGGGTACACATTCATTATCGTTTGTAGTAGTTACATGTAGAAGGTGAATGGAGAACAAGCCAGTGTCAAAGTCAAAGCTTGGGAATTTGGAAAAAGATTTAATAGTTTCCTACTCTTTTTATATGACCTTGACAAACTAGCTTTGAGGTAGAACCATGATTTATTTTCAGTGTAAATTATTATACGATAACAAAATAAAATAATACGAAAAATTGATACTTAGTAACAGCTGATCATGAGAAATAGATTAATATATTATGTATGACATATTTTTTTACTGTGGCTTAGCACAGGTCAATATACTTTATTGGGACTCAAAGATTAACGTAGACCATCTTGGCTCATGCACAAAGCACTTYCATGAATGGATTTCAATTCAAACAGCTACTGTGAAATGTGGGGTTATTTCAACATTCAAAAGCCACAGTTCCTTGGAAATAAAACAGAGGTAACCAGCAATCCAGACTTCTTGTCCTTCTGGGAACAGCTAGATATATACAGAGAAGACAGGAAGGGGAAGCTTTTAGAATGTAACACCTGTAGTGAATATGTACATAAATCAAATTGACTACAACTGAAAGCAAGACAGAAGCAGAGGAGGTATCTTTCAATGGCATGCATTCTAATCAGTCTCATTTAGCCAATTATTGTCATCTGTATTAAGAGTTGTCTTACTTTAGTTTGGCCTTTGTGTACTAGAAAAAACACAACTTCAGAGACTGAAAAGATTTCTGTTGTCTTCTGGTGAATTTGCATTCATGAAGAGGTAAAGCAAACACATACCAAAGCTGTGGCTGACTGGCAGTCTGTTCTCACCTACAATATAGTTAAGACTGATGGTATGCAGAGACCATGCTGAATGACAACGTCTTTCTCATTCTTCATCCTTTCCTATATACATCCATTGCTCATCTCTTTCTCTAGTTGCTATTTCCTAGAGGAAATTTTTATGTTTTTGAATTCTCTCTGTATGGTTTTCCTGGTTTTGGCTGGGATAGAGTTACTTTTCTTCCTAGTAGTTGGTATAGTGCTGTGTTTTGGATTTAGTAGGAGAAGAATGTTGATAACACACTGATGTTTTAGTTGTTGCTAAGCAGTGTTTACACTAATCAAGGACTTTTCAGCTTCCCATGCTCTGCCAGGTGCACAAGAAGCTGGGAGGCAGCATAGCCAGGACAGATAGCTGAACTGGCCAAAGGGGTATTCCATACCACATGACGTCGTGTTCAGTATATAAAGCTGGGGGAAGAAGAAGGATGGGGGAATGTTCGGAGTGATGGCGTTTGTCTTCCCAAGTAACCATTACACGTGATGGAGCCCTGCTTTCCTGGAGATGGCTGAACACCTGCCTGCCRATGGGAAGYAGTGAATGAATTCCTTGTCTTGCTTTGCTTGCGTGCGTGGCTTTTGCTTTCCCTATTAAACTGTCCTTATCTCAACCTACGAGTTTTCTCACTTTTACTCTTCTGATTCTCTCCCCCATCCCACCAGTGGGGAGTGAGTGAGCGGCTGTGGTGCTTAGTTGCTGGTTGGGGTTAAACCACAACAATGGTGCTTCATACAATTGGTCACAGATGATGATTAGGCCTTCTAAACAGAACAGCAATACTGCTGTTACTCTAACTACTAATATTAATGATGCTGCTGAAAAGAGACATTGTTGGTCTTGGAATCAGAATATCAAGTTATCTGCCCAGCTTTGTCACTGATCTGTTCTGTGACATTGGTTGATTCATCTGTCTTTGTCATCTGTTGATATAAAGGCCTGAAGAGGAACAGAGTGTTTTCAATATTTTGGAGAATGAAAATAGTATGGTAACATCTACGTAATAAGTGTTGTTTGTTTGTTTGTTTTCTCTTTTAAATTGAAAATATGAAATATACTTGTGGACAGAATTCAGTCCTGGCATAAGTCTGGAGTAAACCATTCCTGAGCCAATGTCAGCAACAATGTAATTTCACTGTTGTATATGGGATGTCAAGGGAGCATCAACAGACGACAAGCATTCCTGAAAATGATTTGGCATTAGGAAGGCATACGAATGCAATATGATAGTCATACCAGGGGCATGGAATGTTGTAGAAAAAAACACAAATAAAGGCGCCAATACTCTCATTTCATGTATCTTGTGTTCCATAGAGTTTCAGACAAAAAAGATTGAATTAATTTACTTATTCATTCTCTCTTTGAAGTAAGTGTTCTCTCAAATCCACAATGAAACAGTGGTGTATAAATATATTGGAGGGCTAGTATACTTTGTTCTGAGGTAAAAGAAAGCTTTATATCCTTCTGTTGAGTATACAAGTAGACAAAGACAAATACTTAATTGATGTTTTAATACAGAAGAAGCCATATTTGCAAGTAACCAGGAAAGGTTTTGAGAATGTATATTCTCCTCAGCTAATTTACTTTGACAGCTGAAGCTTGTTAAAATCCATTCCTAAAGTAAAACATGTATCTTCGTAAACCTTAYGGTTTAACTAATCTGAGATTAATAAATATAAATGTTATTGACATGGAAGCTCCATCTGAGGAGGGAAAGTTAATTCATCCTTCTTGCCATTCAATCATAAAAAAAACCCAATGGTTTTGTAAATTTAAAAATCTGTCCTCCCTTTGGAAATGAGAAATTAAAGGCTCCCTCACTAGCAAGTTGTATTGGCAAAGCAATGTGTGGAGAAAGCTAATGGTCTCGAACAGACTACCTCATCGAATAATATCTCTAAAGTTTATCTGCCATGTGCATCAGGAATCACTGCTCTGTTAGAAAACCAAAGTGGAGGCAGCTCAGGTAAGCTATCATCAACTTCAGTAACAAAACAGGTTTTGCTCTATCACTTTATCTCTGTAATTTGATGGTGGATGGAAATGATATAAACCAATTGATACGGACAAAATTGATATATTATTAATTTTAAAGTTGATCATACTGTCCAGAAGTACTCTGCGTGAAATAATTTATCAAGATTCAGGCCAATAAAGCTGGACTGCTCAGATTTTTGCTGAGTGAATTAAAAAGGATGCCAATACTCTGATACCAAAAGTATTTTCTAAACTAAATGGGACCTCACAGAACACATGTTCCACTGTTTGCTTTCAACATGTTTAAATGAAAAAAAGTCAGGGAAACAGAAGACATAAGAGTTCAAAGAGCTCAAAGAGGACTTTTTTGGAGCGTGTCCAAAGAAGGGCAACGAAGCTGGTGAAGGGTCTAGAGAACAAGTCATATGAGGAGTGGCTGAGGGAASTGGGGTTGTTTAGSCTAGAGAAAAGGAGGCTCAGGGGAGACCTTATCGCTCCCTACAACTACTTGAAAGGAGGTTGTAGCAAGGTGGGGGTCAGTCTCTTCTCCCAAGTAACAAGCGATAGGACAAGGGGAAATGGCCTCAAGTTGCACCAGGGGAGGTTTAGATTGGGTATTAGGAAAAAATTCTTCACCAAAAGCGTTGTCAAGCATTGGACCAGGCTACCCAGAGAAGTGGTTGAGTTACCATCCCTGGAGGTATCTAAAAGATGTGTAGATGTGATGCTTAGGGACATGGTTTAGTGTTGGACTTGGCAGCATTAGGTTAACAGTTGAACTCGATGATCTTGAAGGTCTTTTCCAACCTAAACAATTCTATGATTTTTGTAGCTACAGCAGCTGTTTTATTTGTCATCCAGCGGCTCAGAATTTGTGCAATATGGTGGCAATAATTTTGTACTAGAGCAGTAGTGAATTGACCCAGACAACAAGATGTCTTTCAGTGAATGAGGCCCGGTTCAGATCTTCAAAGGTATTTAGGCACATGATCAATGACAGTGTGGCAGCTAAACACCTCTAAGGGCCAGGATCAGAACTGTTCCCTCATCTTCTAAATTCCCTGGAGACCAGAAATCTGAGCACAACACTCTTTAGACAGTGAAATGTGACAACACTGTCTACCTTAGGAAATTTAGTTATAAGAGAAAAAAAGGTCATATATAACTTTCACCTTTTTATATTTTGTTATTATAGTGAAAGAGATCATACCAGTCTTTTATCTACAAATGACCAAAGCATTGCATGAAACTTTATCTGCACAATTCCCATTAAAACTTCATAAGTTAAATTCTTTAGAAAGCCTCCTTGATTTTTCTTGGGAATCTTTGGTAAGTTCACAATGAAGTCTTTTATCATTTCTAATTATTTTTCAGTTGCTATGCCTTCTTTCTCCACCTGCTGCATGAAGAACCATACAGTAGGTCGATAATAAAACTCCTCTTTTTACTATTTGGTTTTTTAATAGAATCTAATCTTTTGACGCTCAATGTGAGCTGAAGTGTAGAATCAGAATATCTTGTGTTTAGAAGAATAGCAAGTTATCTGGGCTTAGGACAAAACTGTAATAGCTCCTGAAACATCCTATTCTTTTTATTTCTTATGATTTTTCTATAAATAAGATCCTACTGACCTTTACATTACAAGACAGAGAGCAAATTTAATAGTTTCTATACATATTGTCCAAGGAGCTAGATACAYGTGTTATTTACAGCCAACAGGCAGAAGAATATGTGCAAGACGACATGATGTTAGACTAAAAGGATGCAACTTTAACCAGCTGAGAAACAGGACATCTTGTTTACAACAGAATGTATTCATCAGAGAGCTGTTAAGTATGAATTATTGAACTTAGTGCACTTCAGAAAATGTAGTTGAACACGGGAGACTAAAAATATAAATTATAGTCTGCAAGCAAATAAATTTAACATTCTCCTAGCTCTAAAATAGATATAAAGTATATTAGCATACAATTTAAAGGTCAATTAGTAGTGGTAGTTCATCAGTATTTTGTAGGTTAGCCATGTTGGCAGCTTGAAAAATAAATGACTGGTCACATGATTTTACAGACTTCTCTTACGCCCATGCTCTTTCACCTTTTTCTGTTATTTTCCCTCTCCTCATTCCCTTTCATTTCTTTCCTCCTTTAATAAATCTATTTTCTTACACAACCTCTCAATCTCTAAAAGGTTAAGATATACCAAGTACTCTCATTATTTGGGTTGCAAAATTAGACTGCAGCAATTGGTTTCTTAATCAGTGCTTCTGGTAGTGCGGCCTTCTAGATCCATCTAGAACAAAATTCTCTACCAGTGTTTACATGTGTTCAGGATTTAGCCTATTTCTTATAAAAGACAGGCAAAAGACATAAACCCAGTGCACTGCCTGATGTCTTCTCCATCTGCCTGTGTATTCTATGAATTCTAAAAGAAAAACTTTTCAAGAAACTGTGGTACTGTGTAGAGGAAAGGACAGAGTAAGAAAAGGGACTTCATGTCTCAGGAAGTTAATAATGAGTTGTGAGTGGGAAGGAGATGCTAGTCAATAATATTTGAAAGACATTACATTACTCTCAGATGGCTATCAGGGAGCCTATGTCAAATGACTTGTGTTTTGAAACTAGGTCGTAGAGAATAAGTCTTTACCTAACTGCTGACCATTAATTTGACATCTTTGTCAGCAGTCTCAGTAAAGACAAAAAGTACTGAATTAACACACACACTGAAATACCCTCTCTCTTTCCATCTGATTTCAAAATGTTCCCTTTAGATAATTTTTTTTAGTCACACTGGTGAAGAAAACCTGTACTAGCCACCACAGAACAAGATCAAGAAAGCTTCAGATGTTAATGGACTGTTAGTTCAGCATTTTTATAATAGCATTAGAAACAAAAGAAAACAGTTGACTAAGCAAAGATAATTCAAGTTAAGGACAGTCATAAAACCTTTCTGATATTTAATCAGCTGCCATGCTCAATTTTCAAAACTTCCAGCCGTTATGTTCAAATCAGGTCAAAAGTAATCATTAAACCAGGTATGTATTTAGATAGATTTTAGATTCAATTTTTGACAAAATTTCAATGTCTTCCTTCTTTCTTACATCTCTTTTCCTTTAACTTATATGAAATTGCAGATGTTCAGTATGTAATAATCTCAGTAAAATTCTGGAAGTAATAAGTAACATAATTATGAAACACTACAGTTTTCTAGGCACATATTGTGAAATAGATATCATAATAACTGTAGGGACAAGATATTCTTGTACATGGAGCTGGCAGATATCTCTACCCAATACTGAAATGAAACAGTGAAATAAATTCTTTTAGATCAGAAAGTATTTTTATAACAGAATTAGCCACAGAAAGTAGCTTGTGACTAATCTGTTGAAATGCAAGACAAAAATAAGCCTCTGACTTTTTAGTTCCTTAGTTCTAATTTGTGATGTTGATTGGCTTGAATGAGGAACACAAGGATTTGAATGTGGAACAAACTGTTGTGGTTTAAGCCAGCAGGCAGCCAAACACCACACAGCCGCTCGCTCGCTCCCCCCTACCCAGTGGGATGGGGGAGAGAATCAAAAAAAAAAGTAAAATTTGTGGATTAAGATAAAGACAGTTTAATAGAACAGAAAAGAAAGGGAAAATAATAATAATAATAATAATAATAATAATAATAATAATAATAGAGTATACAAAATGAGTGAAGCACAATGCAATTGCTCACCACCCACCGACCAATGCCCAGCCAGGCCCCGAGCAGCGATCGCTTCTCCCCAGCCAACTCCCCTCAGTTTATATACTGAGCATGATGTCACATGGTATGGAATACCCCGTTGGCCAGTTGGGTTAGCTGTCCTGGCTATGCTCCCTCCCAGCTTCTTGTGCACCTGGCAGAGGATGGGAAGCTGAAAAGTCCTTGACTAGTGTAAACACTACTTAGCAACAACTAAAACATCAGTGTGTAATCAACATTATTCTCACACTAAATCCAAAACACAGGACTATACCAGCTACTAGGAAGAAAACTAACTCCATCCCAGCCAAAACCAGGACACAAGCAAAGAATTATTTTCTGTAAAAAGGGCAAATCTGATCAGGATCTTTTATTCAAAGCAGGAGGGCAAATTAACTGATATGGAAGAAGTACAAGGCTTACTGAATGAAAAAATCCAAAACAACCTCAAATATGTCCAAAAGAATATTAAGAAGGAAAGCATGAAGTATGGAAAAAGAAGCTGCAAGAAGGATGCCTATGACACCATTGCAAGGAAGTACAGAAACAAAGTGAAAATAGTCAAAATATAGATAAGC
The DNA here is from genome assembly GCA_035582835.1 of Phoebastria nigripes. Taxonomy (NCBI): domain Eukaryota; kingdom Metazoa; phylum Chordata; class Aves; order Procellariiformes; family Diomedeidae; genus Phoebastria; species Phoebastria nigripes. The sequence goes on along the minus strand of JAYKAV010002902.1, from coordinate 679,486 downwards.
TGAACTTTCTAAAGAAAATTACAACTGTCAGTGACAAAGATAAAAATAGAAAAGGGTGAGCAAGGATAGGAAACAGAAGAAAAGTGATACTAATACATCGTCAGAAAGGAGTAAAGATCAAGGTTAATCTATTCCATTGCCAAAGGAATATTTTTGCCTCAGATTTTTTTTTTTTTTTTTAAATGTGACTGCTGTAAAGAAAAAATAATGGTAACATATCATTTAAAAAAAAAAAAAANAAAAAAAAAAAAAAAAGTATGTAACAGAAATAAGGATATCTGAAATGGAAACAAAGCTTAGGCTGCATATTCTAACAAAGTCAGGGTAGTACATTAGTCTCTATCCCTGAAGAATCTGTTCCTTAAAAGAATCATCACTTGAAATTGAAAGTCCAGTACTATGAATGAATGATGGCAATGCTCTCTGAATGGAGAGCAGCAAATACAACACTGCATATACATCACATGTATGTACATAACAGGCCTCTGTGTTGCATAACGGCTTAGAACGTATTTTGGAGAAAAATTACCAAATCCATGGAACTCTGCAGACCCTTGAGTAAGTTACAAAACTATATTACAGAGATAGCGCATTAGATTCACTCCCTATATATATGTTTGCAGGTGTGTATATATATATATATATGCATGCATATTTTCTGACAGCTGATCTATTAGATCATCATAGTCAAGTCAGTCCAATCTATCCAGACTCACAAAAGCACTTCATACAGCTCCTTATAGAAAGTGATATTTCAAATAGACTTATATTCATCAGAAATTATGAATAGACAGGTAACAGGAAAGTGACACAAGTTACATCAAACAGATCAGACTGGAAAGAGTTTAGACAGTGATTTTCCTCAGTCATTATTCTTGAGGTAGGTTTGTTTAATATTTCCATTAGAGACCTGCATGCAGGAAGTAAATGGGTGCTCTGAGATGTGCAGGTGATACAAAGTAGAAAGTATTATCCATACTCTGGAAGACCAGATCAGTAAGTGGAAGAATCTGATGAACTTGTGGACTAAAGCAATAGAAATTAAATTAAATTTTATAATACAAAGTACAAAGATATATACTTCAGGATTAACGAGAATTTGAGCCTGTAAATGTAAACTACATCAATTGTATGTGACAAAGGAAAGGAAGAATCTGAATACATTTGTGAGTAATAGGATGACAGCGTGACTTGGCTGTAAAAATGCTAATGATATCCTGGGATGCATCAAGCAAGGTATTCTCAGTACAGATAGGAAAACATTGCTTCCATTTTGTAACGTGCTGGCAGGATCTTACTCAAAATATTCTATACAATATTAGTCATCTGATAATGATAAAATTAACCTGAATTAGATGCAGAAAGAGACTATAAGAATGACTATGAGAATGGAAAAATCCCTATGAAATCATTTTAGAAGAGATAGTAAAATAAGTGTTGAGAGAAGATGACTTACTTTGTACGTGTGCAAATATAAGAAGGACAAGAATGATCCACTTYAGAAGCCAATGCTATGCATAACCATATGGATATAAAATGGTCATGAATAATTCTGTCATCACAATTAGAAAGATGTTTCAAGTAAGGTCCTTTCTAATGTTTTTGGCTTTAACACAGAAGTTGAAAAGATTATAGAAGAAGGGATCACATAAGACAAAAATACATCAATCCTAATTCTCATGATGAAAGACTATGTGTATTCAACTCATTTAAATTTTCCAAGGCTGTTGAAATAAACTTAAATGTTTCATTGATCAGAAATATGTACCCTATTTATTTGGTACTACACARAAGTTACATGTCGCTGAGATTGCCTCCTAGATGAATAAATTGGCTCTTTTTTCGTGTTCTGTTTTTTACTTTCCATCCCAAAAAGCACTTGGAGACTGGTCACAAGCTACTGTACAGGTTTGCAAGTGGCTCTAGCAATCCTGAAAATTTTTTAAGTGCCTACATGGTATTTCTTGCTTAGATACTCAAGTAAGCATCAGATATCATTAAATTCATAGTCAGGAAGTCATCCCAAAGACTGACTGGCAGAAAATATTGGAAAGTTCTTTTAATTTGTTATGCAGTGTCCTTACCTAGATGGTTTCATCTAACAAATGCTCACATTCTTCCAGGAATCTAGGACAGTGTCAATGCCCTTGATGTTCTCAGCTATATTTCCATACATTTTTGTAGCTTTTGATCTGATGTTGAAATACTGAAGTCTTTGGTTTGTTGAGAGAAGATAGTGTTGTGACTTGTGAAACATTCAGCTAAGGTTTTTTGGTGCCTATCCAAATAGATGTTCTTTAATCTATAACTGGTGAGCACTGGCCTCTATTGCTATAGCTCTNCCCCCCCCCCCCCCCCGCAAGCTCTATTTCCTTACTTATTTGTATTTATTTATGAGTTTAAGCTGTATTATTGACTGTTTTTCCAACCTGATAACAGAAGTAATACCACATTTTGTGTAATTCTTGTTCTTTGGGGTCTTAAAGCAACATTCTGGGTCCATTTCACTGAATGGGTATAAATCTGATTTAGGATTAGATGAAATTCATATAATATTTTAAAATTTAGGATTGATATTGTAAAGAACAAAATTCTAGCTGTTAGAGTGTCTTAAACACTGCATATGTACATACCTACAAAATCACTGGGTTTAGTTAAGCAACTTTGACTTATCTTTTTTTCCCTTTACTGACACTTATCTCACCTTTCCCAGTTTCTGTCATTTCTGGCTGAATATCTGAAACTACCTGTTATCATTCCCCTACTGTATGTCTCTCAAGACCACTTTCCCAGTAGTTAATTGGGAAAAGACAGCTCACCCTGGCAGGCTCTTGCCTCGTGATATTTGCACACAGGAGTCTTTATCACTCAGTTATCATGACTGATGCTGCTTTATATATCATTGTATAGAAAAGAGCAAGAAATTCAGAAGACATCTCCAGTATTTTTCTGTACAGTGTTCCAGAAGAGAAATGGGGGAAAAAGTAAAGAAGTTTTGTTAGAGAGAAAAAAAAATTATAAATTGAGATTAAGCAAAGGGAAATTCATATTTTTAATACTGAGGAGGAAACATGAGATTTTCATAATTTCAATCAGCAGTTTTACTATTTTTATATGCAAAAATAAACAAATGTAGACCAGTATCAAAACAGGCTTGTATGACGATGGTTTGTTGTTTCTTAATCTTTGTCTTCTCCACTGCTTTCTCTGCTCTACCATGACAAGAATGTAGCAGGAAATTGTAGGTTATATTTTCTCAATTATTTTGTTGTGTGTTTTAAAGCAGTGTTTAGTAATTTATACATAATAGCTTTACAAAGTACATATTTTTGAAATAAATATCATTCATCTACAGAAAGCAGAATGCCTTATAATATTTGATTCACAGACAGCTGAATCATGCTACCTTTAAATCAGTAATGTAATTGTTTCCCCTAATTAGAGAAAGGTCAGTGCAGAATGAGAATAATAATCACAGTGATAAAACTTTACATTTATGTTATGTGTTGTGTATGAAGAATTCAAAGTATTTTTCAAGCTTAATAGCATTTAACCAAGTATTAGAGGTCTATTTACACAGAAGCAGCTAAGAATCAGGGCATAAACAATTTAAGTGACTTACCCAAGGCCACACAACAATTCAATTCCAGTAACAAAAATAAGATTCCATAATTTAAGTCTTCTTTTTTCCTAGCTAGACCTCATTCCTGCCAAGCACCTGTCTTRCAGACAAATACCCTTTTTCTCGATGGTGAAGTGAAATGAAAGGAAATGAAGTCACCTTGTGTGATTTTATTAGCTGACCTGTCTTGATGAAATATCAAATCCTCTAAAGATGGTGCATAGAATTTATCTTTCTGGTCCTAAATATGTTAATAATATTCTTTTACTCTTTCTCCTGTAGAAATTTTGGATGTGTCACCAGAGGTGCATCCTTACAGCACCATCTTTTACAGCTGGGTAGACTTAAGAGTAAAAGAGAGCAGATGTGATAGCAAAGGACTGACTGCATTAACAGCTTATATAAAAAGTAAATGGCATATCAGACAGAAATGTGAAGGAAGTGAAATACCTTCTATCTAAATATACACATGCAGTTGCAGCTGTTTCCGAGGTAACACAATGTGCCTTTCTGAACAGTAATTCCCAAAAGCAGGTGTAACTTTCAAGGGATGAGTCAGTGCAGAAAGACATTCAGACCTATAACATTTCTAACACCAGCAGTTAGCTATTTTAGGTGAATTTTTCCTTGTCACAGGCTTTTATATAATCACTAAGCAAAGGTTTGCCAGGAAAATAAGTGCAGTCTTCTGGCAATCTCTCTCTCTGCTTCCTGTACAGTGATCTGTGCTTCTGTATGTCGGTAAAAACAAGAATGAAAATAAGTTGATAAGAAAGTCAAGAGAAGCAAGAAAGAGTATTTGATTAAGGCTTCACTGCCTGACAGAACAACTCTCTATAAATCTGTTGTGTATCTTTTACCTTTGCAAAACTGGGCACTAGCCAGTAGTGTACAATTCTCCGTAGGCAGGGAATCCAATTCTCAACTGCCTGAAGCCTGTGTAATTTCTTATAGCTTTTCAAAGTGCATGTAAAACAGCACTATTCTGATCATACTCATACTTCTTTGCGCACAAGATAGCGATTACCTAAGGCAGTGTGGAATCAGACCAAGAAAGACAGGGAAGAGGATGCTTTCCTTATGATCAATATTTAAGTGAGAAAATACAGAATAATAACAAAAACACATGCATTTTCATGAGCTTTCACCTTTTTTCCAGTGTTTGCAATAGAATTAATCAATTTTTAATTATTAATTCAGGCAGGTGTTAAAATATTCAAACCATATAAAATTTTCCAATGGATTACCAATGCATTCAAACCCACTTAAAATTACATTTTTTAGCATACCTATAAAAACTGTTACTTAATCATCTCTGCAGAAGGTCTATTTAAAACCTATGCACAGATTTAGAAAACTAGATTCCTGCTGTATTACTTTTGGGTGCTATAATGTACCTATTAGTACTTTGCTTAGAGTGCTAGTGGACTAAAATATCTAACAATGCACGGAATGAATATGGAATATCTATTTGTTAATCTTTTATAGTCTCTGAGTATATCTTGCTGCACCTTAGTTGATTTGTCACATACTTTAAGGGTGGTTTACAGTGAAGGACTGCAGATTTGCAATTTTAATGTTTTTTGTGGGCTTGTTATTGCATGAGGTCCCACAAAAGCTTTTACAAGATGTGATTAACTATTTGTTTCTCATTCATACTTGTATTTTTCATTCACAGATTGAAAGTAGAGGCCTACAGTCAAGGGAGATGTGACTGGCTGCCTTTCAGCACTATAATGGAGAGTAATCATCTGACTTTTATATTCTCCTACCCCCTCACACACTCTTGCTCTTATGTGGCAATAATTGTAGTCTAGATGAAACTGAAGAGAATATAAAATATCCATGTTCTGATGTATTTTTGAGAAATAACTATATGTTTATGTGAATAATTTTTAATATTACATCATCATTTTAGGTAAGAAGAAGATGATGTCATTCAAAGAAGCCTTGAAAATTTGGAGAGCTATGTCAGGACACAGACCATATTAAGAAGTTAATATGCAAAAGAACATAAGAATGGCCACAGTTCAGACCAAAGGCCCTGTAATCAAAAGTGAAAAATTAATATAGAAGAAACCTAGCAAGGAGACGATGTGCCGAAATGTTCTCAAAAGACTTTCCCAGCCTTGAGATGGGAATTACAGTTCCAGGACTCAAGGCATCTGATATGTCCTTGTCTGTACTACCCAGATGAAAGCTGAGAATGGAAAGTGCTTTCACATCTCTAGGCWGATATGTTCTTGCCTTTTATCCCAGTCAGACTTTGTTTTCCTCAAAACAATCTGCCTGTCATTGTCTAAACATACTGCACTTCAGAGACTTCATATTCTTTGGTAATGATCAGTTTACTAGTCAAAGAACCATGGACCATTACGAGTTCACTCATATTCCTCAGCTGTCACATCTGACCAGACAGTAATGCTTACGGATTTGCACGGTTTGCTTACAAACCATGTAAAAAACATACCATTGCATTTTGAGAAATGGCTTTAATCTATTAGTTGATGCAAGAGAAACAAACAGAAACAAAGGAAATTGGTTCTGCAACTTTCATTTGTAGGGAACTGCAGTAAAATCATTCAGATTGGTGTGAATGGAGAATGAACAGGATTTTTCGGCTATAGAAGCAATGGAAGGAAAAGCAGAAGAAAGTGAGGCCTATAAGAATAGCAAGTGCTGATAGTATGCAGATTATCAGGTAGCCATAAAGACCCCCACACACCTACATGTTGATTCTCAAAACATCCATATCAATAGACAAATAACTAAGAAAATTCTGAAGACTCATAGAGGTTGGACAGGATGGAGAGATTAATCTCTGAAGAGTCCAACAGACACATGCAAAACTAGCACATACTCACCAACCTAAGAAAAACTGTGGAGATGATGAGTAGCTGGTGTTCTTTGGAATCTGTATCATCCTGGGACCAACCGCTATTGTACAAGCACCTTGGTCACTGCATGCTGGAGAGGCTGCTAAGACACAAAGAACTTGGTGCCTGTGAGTAAGTGAGTATCAGTGTGAGTGTTAACAAGTTAAATTAGTTGTTTTTKGGGGGTTTGGTTTGGTTTTTAATAAAATCATCTTTCCCTCCTAGAAGGCCTGCACTAAGTTTTGCTACATCTTTGCTACTATGTTATGACATTACTTCCTGCCTTCTCTATTTCTCTTATGTTCTTCTTATTTTCTATTTTATTATATATCCTCCTTCTGCATGAGCTGAAAACAAAACAAAACAAAGCAAACAAAAAAAAAAAAACCAAACACCCCAAATAACCAATCAAGATGTGGTCCCTAAACATTTGTTTCACAGATAGCACTTTCCAGCCACAGAGGTTTACAAAAAAGAATGACGAAAACTGAAGTACAGCCAGAATATGAACAAGTTCCAAAAATTTCTCCCTTAACAGCCATTAAACAAGATGCCTTCCATCAAGAGGATCCAATTCAATCTGGCTTTTGATACTTTGTAAGTCTTGCAGGACTATTTTGAAAATCATTGTGTGGAATCCAGTGGTTAGTCTCACTTGGTGGTTACATGACCTCTCCATCTACGTAGTTCACAGAAAATTGAAAATGTATCAAAGGCACAGATTCAAAATGGAAGATGTATTTCTTGGTTATAAAAGCGGAAAAGGAAGTGAAATGAAATACATCTACAATGKTTTTCACAGTGTGAAGTGCAGCTGTCCTCTGCACGGCCAGCCAGCTTGGAAGGCCAGCGCAAAGGGGCAACAAAGGCCACTGTTCCAATCAGCTTTTGGGGATGTCTTTTTTCTAAAGGGGGGTGCATAGATAAACTAAATTCTGATATTAAGGATAATTGTATCAGATCATGAAGGATGTGCCCCAAAAAAGGGCTATCCGGCCCTCTTAAGTATCACAGCATGCTGGAAGGAGTAGACAAAAGACACCAGCCCCATGTTAGTTCTGGAAGTCCAAAGTGAGAAGAAATAAAAAGAAATGCCTGAATTAAATGCCTTTAAAAAAAAAAAAAAAACAAAAACCAAAACAACTATACTGCAATTTCTATCAAGTCAGATAGTTCCAAGCTCTACAAGCTATATATAAATGAAGTCTGTACACGAATGTCTCACATGTAATTAGTAGGCAGCAATTTGGAATGTTAGCCACCAGCTTCCTTCGAGTCCAGATAATTTCAAAAACATTAGGACCTCCTGAATATTAGTTTAGGTTAGGTGTTTATCACCATATATAGTTAGTGTTCTTCCACAGTGTACTGCCCATTAGTTTCAACACCACTGGTATTTAATTGCTCAGTAAAAAAGAGGGAAGGAGGTAAGGAAAGAAGGAAAGAGACAGAAAGGTAGGAAGCAAGCATGCAAGACTTAAGAGATTTTTGTTATAACAGCTAGGAAACTTACATATGGAGCGGGGGASAAGTACTGTTCTTTTCAGTTTCAGCTTTTTGCTTAGACGTTTCAGTGTTTCAGTTCTGAATAATGTCTGTGGCTTGATCCAAAGGCACTGTCATGGTTTAACCCTAGCCAGCAACTAAACACTATGCAGCCGCTTGCTCACCCCCCYGCTCTGGTAGGATGGGGGAGAGAATCRGGAGGGCGCAAGTAGGAAAACTTGGAGGTTGAGATAAAAACAGTTTAATAATTGAAATAAAACAAAGTAGAACAGTAATAAAAATAATGATAACAACAACAATAATAGAATATACAAAACTGGCAATGCACAATGCAACAGCTCACCACCTGCTGACTGACGTCCAGCCTTGTCCCAAGCCATGAGAGCCCCCTCCTAGTTTTTATACTGAGCATGACGTCACATGGTATGGAATACTCCGTTGGCCAGCTGGGTCAACCACCCTGGCTATGCTCCCCCCGCCAGCTTCCTGTGCAGTGATTAGTGATGTTTTGCCTGGGAGGTTTGTTATTAAAACACTGGCATTGGACATTATTTGGTATCTGGGTTTTGTACTGAAGCTGTTACTGCACTTCGGGTACCACCTCATGGAGACAATTAGCAATTATACCTCTTCCTCTGAGGAGATTTTTATGGAGGAAATACAGAATGGCACTTTCCTCTACGATGTTTTCTCCTTTGTTACAACAACTTGTCAGTACCTTGAGCATCCCTGGGTAGTTAAGATATATCTGTTGGTATTTCTTGGGAATATTGTTTTGGTTTTGTCTAAGGTTAATAAACAATGTAAGAATATAATCAATATATTAATAATAATCAATATAATAATAATCAATAATGAGTGGCAGGGTGTGTGGGATAGCATGGGCAAATGCCTAGGATGGTGGGCACCCCCAGTATTTTGGAACTTCACCCCTGAACAAGTGCAGAATCCTGAAAAATCAGTAGAATATTTGGAAAAAGTATGCTGTCACGCTGGCAATTCTAGGGAGACACAAATCACTGCAATGTGCTGGGGCCTGGCCCATGCCTACCGAGCCCTGTTTAACACTATTCAGAACCCTCAAGGGCAACAAAAGGTCTCTGGATCTGAAGAAAAAACGACAGGCCCTGCAGCTACCCCACCCCCCACGGCAGGCACAGTGGCTACTCTGCCCCCTGCAACAGAGAACCAACCCATGCCAGTATCAGTTGCCCCTATACAGAAAAGAAAGTACACAAGAAAGTCAGCTCGTTTAGTAAGGGATGAAAATGAACCAGTGCCATCACGCGAACAGGAGGAGGAAGAGGTCAAACCCATAAATGAGTTGGTAACCACCCGATCCCTATCCCTGAGTGAGCTGCGAGATATGCGAAAAGATTTCAGTCGTCGTCCAGGTGAGCACATTGGCACCTGGCTGCTCCGATGCTGGGATAATGAGGCCAATAGCCTGGAATTGGAGGGTAAGGAAGCCAAGCAGCTGGGATCCCTTTCTAAGGAAAGGGGCATTGACAGAGCAATTGGACAAGGGGCAGAAGCCCTCAGCCTCTGGAGGCGACTCCTGTCAGGCGTGAAGGAAAGGTACCCCTTCAAGGAAGATGTTATATGTCACCCAGGCAAGTGGACCACCATGGAGAGAAGTATCCAGTACCTGAGGGAATTAGCCATGCTGGAGGTGATTTATGATGACCTGAACAACGAGCAGTTACCCAAAGATCCAGATGAAGTCAAATGCACCCGACCCATGTGGCAGAAGTTTGTACGGAGCGCAACAGCGTYGCATGCAAACTCATTGGCAGTAATGACCTGGAAAGACGGAGAGGAACAAATGGTGGATGAACCAGCTTGCCAACTCCGGCAATACGAAGAAAGTCTCTCCTCCTCCCTAYGGGCCTGCRTCTCTGCTGTGGAGAAACTGTCTCGGGAGGTCCAGCAAYTCAAAGAGGATATGTCCTACTCCCCACCTGCATGAGCCGGTATCTCAGCCATTAAGAGTAAGTGTCCCTCTGCTCAAGAGACAAGATATCGTGGATACACACCAAGGSCCACCCTGTGGTTTTACCTGTGTGACCACGGAGGGGACATGAGGAAGTGGGATGGAAAATCTACCTCAACCCTTGAGGCACAGGTACGTGAGTTGCAAGGAAAAACAATCACAAAAGGGGGTTCTTCCAGGAAAACTGCTGCTCCAGTTTCCAGTGAGCAGTTCCCCAGACAGAGTAGAAGGACTGATT